>JASANE010015086.1:0-13660 GCA_030248225.1 Trileptium ribeirensis
ATAGAACAAACAATAAATTTATGACAATAATTCATATTCCAGACACTGTTCCCACTATTCAGGATTGCCTGGTCCTTTTAAGGATATAATACGAAACCACTAAGCTTTAAGCCTTCATCTTAGGCGGCCATAAGACGGTATAGTTTTTTTGAAAAAACTTGCAAGTAGGCATTTCCGAGTTAAGGGTAACTAATAAGACTTAAATCTATATATAAGAGCAAGTGCAACACTCCTGTTATCGTACTATTGCCCGAATCATATCGTATGAATATTTTTCAGCGAAGTAAGTTTTTAAAAATTAGTAAATTAAAATTAATATCGCCATTTTATTGGCAAAGGCATCAAAACATTTATTTTTCTTTTATTTATTGCATTTAAATACGAAAGCACGAAAGTTGTTCATGAAGATGCAAGCCTCGCAGCAGTTAGCTTGTAGTTGAGTTGTAGGCTATGCGTTATCAAACGTAGTGGAGGGACGTAAACTGTGACGAAATAGGTTTACTTTTAATGTTAATTAACATGATTGGTTCTGACATGCCAATGCTATGTTTAACATGAGCGAAACACTGTCAGAGTATGTATATTTTCAGGGTGATCAGGAACCATGGCAGGAAGAATATCAGCCAGGTGGCATCAAATACGTTCCCCAGAGTCCATTTTATTGGTAAGATCATGTATAAAGTTTTTTACGTTGACGTTTAGCTAGGTTCTATCATCATCTAGTCCAAGAACACAGATCCTTATGTTCGAATCGAAAACTTGGGCTAAGAATATCTAAGGTAATAACTCAAGCACAGTTAAAAGCGTCTACGCAGGTTACGATACACCATGTCTTCATGGGAGCATTACGTATAATCAAGAGTGCTCAAAAAGAGCATGAAAGTTCCGAACACTCGACTGGTAACCCTAGTCGGCGCAGTCATTTTAACCTTTTACTCCTCTTATTTGAAGGGAGGTAAAAACAAATTGGCAAGGCAGGTTTCGGAAAATAAATAGGACCCCCAGTTTTGCGGTGTATAGGTCGGCTACTGTTTTGTGGAGGATTGGTGACAGCTACACGTTTTATGCCGAACCCTTAAAAATTGTGAGGTCCGACTATCTCCTAATTTAACTGGAAGAACATCAATGTAATTTTAATCTGGAAACATCTTATCGGGAAATGATGGAAACTAAATCTAGATCTAGCACTGGTTAATATTGCAGACTGGTAAGCGTGATACTACTCCACTGTACACTCTTAGTACAGCGGTGCGCAACTCGCTTACCCAAAATTTTGCTAGCCATGTACTGTACCACATAAGTTAACATTTCCATGTGTTTTTGTGCTTGGCAAATAAAAGCTAAAATGAAGCCACTGAAAAGTTTAATCGCCCTCATACATGAATACAGTTTTACCTTTACATTCAAAATTATTTTTGAAAAACTGGTATTCAATAGCTTCTTTGGTAATTCATGATCATCTCTTTCGCTAAACAAATCATAAAAAAGATGTATATATGTTATATTCAACAACGCACGAGATTAATATTCAGCCGCTTTATTATATTGTAGAACCCAACGGAAAGCTGATTGCGGATATAAAAAATAACGAAAAGCAATACGAAGGATATCAATACTTTTTTGCCAAGACATCGCAAAGTAAGTCAAGGTCATTGTATACATCTATGCTGAATACTATAAGCAAATTGCCACTATGCCTTCAACATTATAAGTCAACTGTAGTACAGACACTTTTTCACTGGTACACTTCTTATTTATATTCCGCACGAGGCACTACTAATAATTATAAGCCCAGAATTTTAAATGATACCCTACTTTTTATATTAAATTCTATTAAACTATTAAACCTATTAAATTCTACTGCTGATATATCGCAGATATTGCATCGAAGTTGGGTGGTCTATGCGTGAGCACCGGGTAAACCACGTGGGTAGTGGGTACTTGTAGCTTGCACAATCCTTTTTGCACAGTAATGAGTGCTATTATCGAAATGCTTGGTGGTTTGTTTAGTGAGCGCTGCCCAAAAGTTGTATGGTCCCATTTAGTCAGTGATGATCCAGAACTTGGGGGTTCACTTAAGCCCCCGCTGTCGAAATATCTTGATTTCCTTTAGTGCTTGCTTTGTGGTTCCATTTAATTAAAACAGTGAACGCTGTCATCGAAATGACTAAATGCCTTTTTATTGGACGGTGTTTAATAGATTAGATGGTACGTTCGTTCCGTCGAATCAATCCAGAAACTCAAACCATCTGTTGACTCGTAGTTTTGACAAAGATTCTGGGAGCTGAGGAGCTTAGGGCCTGGCTGACTCGCTCGACATTCCTTCTGTGTGCTGCAATATGAGGCACTGCAGAAATCATTGTAATCTTACTTTAATTATTTTAAAAACAACACTGCCACATAGGCACAACGATATAAAAAATTAAAAACACAATGCTTAACTAGAAATAGAGACATGTTCCCGCTTGGGAATGTCGGTGCCTGGGGCACATATTTCGTTACACATTTTCATCTAATGGCTTTGTGTTCTCAAATAATAATTAGCGGTAATGGCAATCCGGAATTTTTCGACGGAGACGCTCAGAGCTTGATCCATCTTTGAACAACAAACTGTTCTAAGTTTTTATTATTATAATATCTTTTATTTTTCAAATTTTGCGATAGGTATTATGACTCCCTGGCTCCTCCTCCGGATCTGGTAGTGACGGCGATGGTAAAATCATGAAATTATGATACGCTAGTGAGCTTGATGTGTCAATTTTCTTGCGTTTGGTACCATTTTCTCGTATTATTTTAAACATTGCACTTAACCTGTAGTTGACAACTCATGAGCAGTAAACTGTGACGAGTCCTTTTCTAACGATCTGACCGACGATCCTCGAGCCTATTTCAACAGTTCATAGCCCACTTTCATTGTATTTACAGCATCTTCATCGAAATAAATATAGTCTTATTTTTATTTCATTATACATTTTCATTGATATTCAATCGTTTCAATTTCATTCAATTTATAAATAATTCTTTTAACTCCCATATTTTTCAATCATTTTTATATCCGTTTATTTAGTCATTACTAATTAGCTTCTTTCACATTTCAATTACCATTTCAATATATTTCTATTTTTTATTTCAGGAACGAAAAATTTTAAAACAGATCTAATTCACATACTTGATTATCTTATCTTCGTTTATCCGTCTGTTACACATTTTATATTCTCCTCGATTCAGTCATATAGAAACACGATTCCAATTCCATTGTAGAATTTTTTAGCCAATCAATCGTCTAAAAAAGGTACCACTATTGATTTATGTAGGCTGAGAATCTACTAAAAAATACTTCCAGCAAATTACGATTGTTGCAAAAACAATCTACAACAACTTTTTATAATTTGCTATCCTCCATATTCAACTTATTAATAGTATCATAATATTCTGACTCTGAAGTTTTTTTCAACTCATGTTATTAATGATATCTGGCACGTTCCAAGTAGCGCCCAACAGCATACAGCTTTCATAAGTAAATTTCTATGATTTTTACAGATATATAAGGGGAACACTGCAGTCGCCTGTACAGCCAGTGTTCCACTTTCCAAACATGTTTATAAAACTACAGAATACTACAAATAGCAATTTACTGCTACTTATTACGTTTAAACAGTTACACCTATTTTCCATGCGGTTTTAATTAATCATCCTTCTCCGGATACATGGCATTCGGCAGGAAAATAAATCACATGTTACAAAGTGCACAGTTTTCTATGCATTACACACTCGGTATGCAATTAGCAAACATTTTTTGATAAATGTACCAACATCTGCTAACCTACACTAAAATACTTTACTGTGCGTTAACTAGCTTACACTGATTATTTGAGAATCTGTTACCTTTTGGAAACTGGGGATTTAAGGGATTAAGGTGCAGGAAAAATTTTTTGAGTATGGTGTCCGCTAAAATTTGGAGCTTGCCCACCGCCGCTATACCGAGCGTAGGGCGCATAGATTGTATTCAGCCCCAATTCATAAGCTTTAATAGTGTATCTGCGGATGGAAGTCTATAGCAAGTTTTAAGTTCAGAAGTTATAGACTAATTTTAATAGTAGCGTTCGAAAAGCTAAAATTTTGGTAGGAAACAGTTGATTAAAATTATAGAAAGATATATCGTGACGGTTATGCATTGTTAGATAATTTAAGTTACAAAACTAGTATCCCGCAAGCGAGGGTGAAACTGAGTAAGATTAGTTTGATTTTTAAGTTTTATCATTTTGTTTAATCACATGTAATAGGCTGTGTATGTTACATGATCGCACAAAAACCTCTAACCCTGAACTCTTTAAAAGCCCTAAACCTCTACTCGACCCAAATAAATAGCAGCAGTTTTACGCATGAAGTATTTGTGCTTTGTCTCTACAAACATAGTATTCAGACTACTGAAAAACCTGAATAGACAATTATTATGACCTGTACATAATTCTAACAAACAACTGTAGGCAGAATATATGTTGGAAATCAGGTTTACTCAGAAAATCCACTGAAACCCCATTAAAAGGCATGAAATGTGCACTGGATTATATAAACTTATCACTTATATTAAGCTAAGAATACCTAAAAATATATGCTATTCTTGATGTTCTGCACGCAATCATCCAACAGATGCAAAAATATATGAAAAGCCGTGTTGAGAAGCCAAATCGGTTGAGGATTTAATTCAGCTTTTTTGAAGTCTAGGGTGTGTGTAAATCTAGACACGGAAACTCACATTGGTTCCTAGTTAATCGGCATTGAAATACATTAACTGTAAATGCCTGTAGTACACGTATACCTTATACTTTCGCCTACTGGTACTAGGAAGTACAACCACACAAATAGTGACAGATTGAATAGGAAGTAAGCCTAACATCTTTATTTTACATATTTAGAATTGTTTATCGCATTAATGAAAAAACAATATGACGGGCCGTAGACCTAGACAGCCCACACATCGTTTGTGTCATATGTCGTACAAAACTGTGCGATGTACTATTACATATATTTTGTGGCGTTCGCTGTGTAAGATGTTTATTCACACGTTAATCATACATGCAACAGCCCAAGGCCCTTCTACCCCTGGTCTTCTCCCTATCACACACTGGGGGAGCGGATAATTTTAACTAACTCGGTAACAATAGGGGGAGGGTAGGGTGAACTGTTTTCAGCATCTCTTTGATGACCTCCCCCGCCTATAGCCTGTACCCCGCGCTAACCTATTGCGCCGTGAGACGTTGGAGCGCAGATGTATGACATTAATGGGTTTTCTAATACTTCTTAATTCATTGAATTGCAGTTGTGAAAGGTATGAAGGACGTATTGAAGCGATCTGGAGTAAGCAAAGTTGATGAGCTTCGAACGAAGAAAAAAAAGCCATCAGAAGATTCAGAATCAGTAGTTGAAAGCGAGAGTTATAAATCTTTATATATTATAGATTGTTTTTTTAAATGCTTTACTGCCCCGTTAAAGTTTCTACTACATTAATACTTTTAGTAAAATTCATTAAATTTTGACCAGTTAGTTTAACCTAAGCCTTATAAAACGATTCCACTTTAAGGTTGTGTATCGTGCAATGTTTACAACTCAATCGGTCCACATCGATCCATATTGTTTTCAACTATAATATAGCTGGTTTGGCGGATTCCTCTATGGTAAAGATAAACATCTGATCAATCAATTCAACCGTTCCCTCTTGCGCGCTAGGATTTACCTAAAATTATATTTTCTCATAAAACTTCAATCCTGTGATTCATTAAGATAACGATATTATAGATTTTCAAGCAAAAGTCTAGTGTAATAACGGTGCCAGCTGCATGGCGCAACTTACACCATGCCCATCCTGTATCATACTCAAGGCTAAGTTTTCTATTTTAGCCACTTTTCTTGGTCACAAGAGTTCGGTAGAGCAGCAGGCGCTTTATGGGCGGTGCCCCGCCCGATTGGTTCACGTGTCTAGTATCTGGGTATGATTGCTGAGCCCAGGGAGGTGACGAATTCACAGGCATATTCATATTCCCTGTCTGAATCTAAGGAGTTGTTTTGTCTAATGAATTTGCATGAAACGCATGATAATTTTGGTTTTGCCGAAGGAATTTGAGTTATCTTGGCCTATCCTAGCGACACTTTATTGGTGAGCCTGGTGTGGCCCCCACAGTGTTCCGATACTGAGAGTTTAATGTCGTGATTAGTTCAATCTTAAATACATCGTTCAGATCAGAGATGATGTTTTCTAGTAAATTTTGTCTTCATCTGTGTGTACTAATTTCACGAATGAGTTCGGTAGGGTCTATAAGCATTCTCCTATAATTCCGTCATTAAAAGTACAAATATTCAGGCGGCACTTCAGGCTTGTATGTTCCCTTCCAACCGTGACCGGGTTCCTCCGTTCGCATTATTCAAAATTTTAATACCGGGCAAGAAGTAATTTTCAACATTTTATGAAGACACTGTACAAGAGTGGTTAAGCATGAGCGAGCGAGGATATAGACAGCACACAACAAATTGATTAGGCGACACTCTGCCGATTCGATCATTCGTTCCCTTATCTAGGTCTCTCAAAACGAGGGAGGGGCGGGTCAGCGAATGTGATCCCGGAATTACCGGGCCAAAATCCGTACCCGAAGCGTGCCATATCAACATTAACAAATTCAGTTGTGGCTCGGGTCGGGCGTTCTGGCGTGCTTCGAAGTTCGCTCATGCTTAACCACTCTTGTACAGTGTCTTCAGTAAAATGTTGAAAATTACTTGCTGTGTCCCGCGTTATTAAAATTTTGGCGTAATAAGTGCGTCCAAACGGACGGGCCAACCCCGCGTGCCACGGCTTGACGAAGGGAACATTCCGAGCCCTGACACGTGCGGCTCGCCCTGAATATTTGTACTTTTAATGACGGAAATCAGCGAGAATGGCTTATCGAGTTACCTACCGAACTCATTCGTGAAATTAGTACACACAGATGAAGACAAAATTTACTAGGAAAACATCATCTCTGGATATTAACACAATCAGATTATTAAGATGTGAACTAGGTAGTCCGACATTAAACTCTCAGGTACTGTCGGAACCCTGTGGGGGCCACAGGCTACACCGAATAAAGTGTTCGACTAGGGATAGGCCAAGAGTAACTCAAATTTCCTTCGGCAAAACCAAAATTATCATGCGTTTCATTGCAAATTCATTAGACAAAACAACTTCCTTTAGATTAGGACAGGGAATATGACATTATGACCTGTGAGCAGGTTTCGGTGTCAACCTCCCTGGGGGACCTCAGCAATCATACCCAGATACTAGACACGTGCGCAACCAATCGGGCGGGGTCCGAACACACCCCGTGAAGCGCGCCTGCGGCCTGCTAAGCTCCGTAACTTCTTGGGTCTGACCAAGAAAAGTGGCTAAAATAGAAAACTTAGGGTCCGCCCTTGAGGTTATGATAGCCAGGGTCGTATGGGCATGGTGTTAGGAAGTTGCGCCATGCAGCTGCGTCACCGTTATTACACTGAGACTTTTGCTCTGTAGATCTATAGTATTATGTTATCCTAATGAGTCACAGGATTGAAGTTTGGATGAGTAAATACAATTTCAGGTAAATCCTAGCGCGCAAGAGGGAACGGTTGAATTGATAGTCGGATTCATGATGTTTCATCTTCGGACCATACGAGGAATCCGCCAAACCAGCTATATTATAGTTGAAAACAATATGGATCGATTTGTGGTACCGTATTGAGTTTGTCAAACATTGCACGATACACAACCTTAAAGTGGAATCGTTTTATAAGGCTTAGGTTAAACTAACTGGTCAAACATTTAATGAATTTTACTAAAAGTATTAATGTAGTAGCAAACTTTAACGGGGCAGTGAAGCATTTAAATAAACAATCTATAATATATAAAGATTTATAACTCTCGCTTTTCAACTACTGATTCTGAATCTTTTGCATCGGCTTCTTTGTTTTCGTCCGCAAGCTCATCAACTTTGCTTACTCCAGATCGCTTCAATACGTCCTTCATACCTTTCACAACTGCAATTCAATCGGGGGAATTTAGAAGTATTAGAAAACCGATTAATGTCATACATGCTGACGCTCCAACGTCTCACGGCGCTGTAATCAAGGTTAGCGCGGGGTACAGGCTATAGGCGGGGGAGGTCCTCGAAGGAGTGCTGAAAACAGTTGACGACTTACCCTCCCCCTATTGTTACCGAGTTTAGTTAAAATTATCCGCGGCGCAGCAGTGTGTGATAGGGAGAAGCACCAGGGGGTAGACCAGGGCCTTGGGCTGTTGCATGTATGGATTAACGTGTGAATGTAACATCTTGCACAGCGACACGCCACAAAATATATGTAATAGTACATCGCACAGTTTTGTTACGACATATGACACAAACGATGTGTGGGCTGTCTAGGTCTATGGCCCGTTCAGTATTGTTTTTTCATTAATGCGATAAACAATTTAAGATATGTAAATTAAAGATGTTAGGCTTACAATTCCTATTCAATCTGTCACTATTTGTGTGGTTGTTTAGTTCCTGTAGTACCAGTACGGCGCAAGTAATAAGGTATACGTGTACTACAGGCATTTACAGTTAATGTATTTCAATGCCGACTACACTGAGGAACCAATGTGAGTTTCCGTTGTCAAGATTTACACACAATCGGCAGCTTTTGCAAAGAAGCTGCAACTTAAATTGTTTCAACCGATTTGGCTTCACAACATGGCTTTTAGAGTACTGTTTTGCATTTGTTTGGTTATGTATTGCGTGCAGAACATCAAGAATGGTCATGTATTTTTAGGTTTATTCTGAATGCTTAATATACAGTGATTTAGTTTAATAGAATCCAGTGCGCACATTTCATGCCTTTTAATGGGGTTTCAGTGGATTTCCTGTCAGTAAACCTGATTTCCAACATATATTTTGCCTACAGTTGTTTGGTTACGTATTATGTACAGGTCATAAAGAATTGTCTATTCAGGTTTTTCAGTAGTCTGAATACGATGGTTTGGTTAGAGACAAAGCACAAATACTTCATGCGTTGTAACTTGTTTGCGATTGATTTGGGGTCGAGGTTCGAGGTTTTAGGGCTTTTAAAGAGTTCAGGGCTTAAGAGGTTTTTGTGCGATCATGTACATCATACACAGCCTATTACATGTGATTAAACAAAATGATAAAACTTAAAAATGAAACTACGCTCACTCAGTTTCACCCTCGCTTGCGGGATACTAGTTTTGTAACTTAAATTATCTAACAATGCCATAACCGTCATGATATACTTTCTATAATTTTTAATCGAACTGTTTCGCTACCAAAATTTTAGCTTTTCGAACGCTACTATTAAAATTAGTCTATAACTTCTGAACTTAAAACTTGTCTATATGAACTTCCACATCCGCCGATACACGATTAAAGCTTATGAGATTCGCGGGCCTGAATACAATCTATGCGCCCTACGTTACGGGTATAGCGGCGGTGGGCAAGCTCCAAATTTTAGCGGACACCGATGGGCTCAAAAAATTTTTCCTGCACACTTAATTCCCTTAATCCCCAACGTTTCCAAAGGGTAACATGATTTCAAATAATCAGTGTAAAGCTACGTTACAACGCACAGTAAAGTATTTTAGTGTAGGTTTAGCAGATGTTGGTTTTTACATTTATCAAAAAATGTTTCGCGCCAATTGCATACCGAGTGTGTAATGCATAGAAAACTGTGCACTTTGGAACATGTGAATTTGTTTTTCGCCTGCCGAATGCCATGTATCCGGCAGAAGGATGATTAATTAAAACCGCATGGAAAATAGGTGTAACTGTTTAAACGTAGATGAAGTAGCAGTAAAATCGCCTATTCCGCTCGTATTCTGTAGCACTTTTATAAACATGTTTGGTCTCAAAGTGGAACACTGGCTGTACAGGCGACTGCAGTGTTACCCCTATATATATCAATTGCAAAGTTCATAGCCAAAATTTACTTATGAAAGCTGTTTTATGCTGTTCACCCTGAGGCCGCTACTTGTGAACCGCGCCAGATATCATTAATAACATGAGTTGTCAAGAAAACTTCAGAGTCCGAATATTCATATGATACTATTAATAAGTTGAATATGGAGGATAGCAAATTATATACTAAAAAGTTCGTTGTAAGATCGTTTTTTGCAACAATCGTAATTTGCTGGAAGTATTTTTTCGTAGAATCTCAGCCTTGATGAATCAATAGTGTTTGCTACACTTTATTTAGACGATCTGATTTGGCTAAAAAATTGTACAATGAATGGCAATTGGACATCCGGTGGCTTTCTATACAGCGTGTAACTGTACATCGACAGGCGTAGCACATTATAAAATGTTGATACCAACAGCCACGGAATAGCAACGAAGATAAGACATAATCAAGCTATGTCTGAATTCCTGCCAGCAATCTGTTTCTTTGGAAAATTTTTCGGCTTTGGTACCTGAACATCAAAAAATACGGAAATATACTTGAAAATGGGATTCCACATTACTGACACAGTATGTGAAGAAGGAACTAGTATGGTACCGTTAATGGACACTAAATACAACGACCGTATATAGCCGTACAAGCCATGTATATATTGAAGAGACGGAAATATGTCCGTCGTACGCTTAAAACGACAGTAGCGTTGTTTTATTTGTCTTATCAGTAGATGTTGAGTCAGCGATGCCTACGACCAACATTTGAAACAATGTTTCATTATCAGCGTGAAAACTTCATTGCTATTCAATGAAATACAAAATCCGGGTGTCTTATTTGGATTTCGATGGAAGATTGCTGTAAATACAATGAAAGTGGGCTATGAACTGTTGAAATAGGCTCGAGGATCGTCGGTCAGATCGTTAGAAAAGGACTCGTCACAGTTTACTGCTCATGAGTTGTCAACTACAGGTTAAGTGCAAATGTTTAAAATAGATAGAGAAAATGGTACCAAACGCAAGAAAATTGACACATCAAGCTCACTAGCGTATTATAATGATTCATGCTTTTACCTAGCCGTCACTACAGATCCGGATAGAGGAGCCAGGAGTCATAATAGATATCGCAAAATTTGAAAAATAAAAGATATTATAATAATAAAAACTTAGAACAGTTTGTTGTTCAAAGATGGATCAAGCTCTGTAGTGTCTCCGTCAAAAATTCCCCGGATTGCCCATTACCGCGTAATTATTATTTGAGAACAAAAGCATAGATGAAAATGTGTAACTAAATATGTGCCCCAGGCACCGACATTCCTAAGCGGGAACATGTGCTCTATTTTCTAGTTAGCATTGTGTTTTTATTTTTATACTCATTGTGCCTATGTGGCAGTTTGTCTTTAAAATAATTAAGTAAGATTAATATGATCTCTGCAGTGCCTCATATTCACACACAGATAGGAATGGTTGAGCGAGTCAGCCAGGCCCTAAGCTCCTCAGCTCCCAGAATCTTTGTTAATACTACGAGTCAACAGATGGTTTGAGTTTCTGGATTGATTCGACGGAACGAACGTACCATCTAATCTATTAAACACCGTCCAATAAAAAGGCATTTAGTCATTTCGATGACAGCGTTCACTGTTTTAATTAAATGGAACCACAAAGCAAGCACTAAAGGATATCAAGATATTTCGACAGGGGGGGCTAAGTGACCCCCAAGTTCTGGATCATCACTGATAAATGGGACCATACAACTTTTGGGCAGCGCTCCTAAACAAACCACCAAGCATTTCATAATAGCACTCATTACTGTGCAAAAAGGATTGTGCAAGCTACAAGTACCCCTACCCACGTGGCTTACCCGGTGCTCACGCATAGACCACCCAACTTCGATGCAATATCTGCGATATATCAGCAGTAGAATTTAATAGGTTTAATAGTTTAATAGAATTTAATATAAAAAGTAGGGTATCATTTAAAATTCTGGGCTTATAATTATTAGTAGTGCCTCGTGCGGAATATAAATAAGAAGTGTACCAGTGAAAAAGTGTCTGTACTACAGTTGACTTATAATGTTGAAGGCATAGTGGCAATTTGCTTATAGTATTCAGCATAGATGTATACAATGACCTTGACTTACTTTGCGATGTCTTGGCAAAAAAGTATTGATATCCTTCGTATTGCTTTTCGTTATTTTTTATATCCGCAATCAGCTTTCCGTTGGGTTCTACAATATAATAAAGCGGCTGAATATTAATCTCGTGCGTTGTTGAATATAACATATATACATCTTTTTTATGATTTGTTTAGCGAAAGAGATGATCATGAATTACCGAAAGAAGCTATTGAATACCAGTTTTTCAAAAATAATTTTGAATGTAAAGGTAAAACTGTATTCATGTATGACGGCGATTAAACTTTTCAGTGGCTTCATTTTAGCTTTTATTTGCCAAGCACAAAAACACATGGAAATGTTAACTTATGTGGTACAGTACATGGCTAGCAAAATTTTGGGTAAGCGAGTTGCGCACCGCTGTACTAAGAGTGTACAGTGGAGTAGTATCACGCTTACCAGTCTGCAATATTAACCAGTGCTAGATCTAGATTTAGTTTCCATCATTTCCCGATAAGATGTTTCCAGATTAAAATTACATTGATGTTCTTCCAGTTAAATTAGAGATAGTCGGACATCACAATTTTTAAGGGGTTCGGCATAAAACGTGTAGCTGTCACCAATCCTCCACAAAACAGTAGCCGACCTATACACCGCAAAACTGGGGGTCCTATTTATTTTCCGAAACCTGCCTTGCCAATTTGTTTTTACCTCCCTTCAAATAAGAGGAGTAAAAGGTTAAAATGACTGCGCCGACTAGGGTTACCAGTCGAGTGTTCGGAACTTTCATGCTCTTTTTGAGCACTCTTGATTATACGTAATGCTCCCATGAAGACATGGTGTATCGTAACCTGCGTAGACGCTTTTAACTGTGCTTGAGTTATTACCTTAGATATTCTTAGCCCAAGTTTTCGATTCGAACATAAGGATCTGTGTTCTTGGACTAGATGATGATAGAACCTAGCTAAACGTCAACTAACAAACTTTATACATGATCTTACCAATAAAATGGACTCTGGGAACGTATTTGATGCCACCTGGCTGATATTCTTCCTGCCATGGTTCCTGATCACCCTGAAAATATACATACTCTGACAGTGTTTCGCTCATGTTAAACATAGCATTGGCATGTCAGAACCAATCATGTTAATTACATTTAAAGTAAACCTATTTCGTCACAGTTTTCGTCCCTCCACTACGTTTGATAACGCATAGCCTACAACTCAACTACAAGCTAACTGCTGCGTAGGTCTTGCATCTTCATGCACTACTTTCGTGCTCTTCGTATTTAAATGCAATAAATAAAAGAAAAATAAATGTTTTGATGCCTTTGCCAATAAAATGGCGATATTAATTTTAATTTACTAATTTTGAAAAACTTACTTCGCTGAAAAATATTCATACGATATGATTCGGGCAATAGTACGATAACAGGAGTGTTGCACTTGCTCTTATATATAGATTTAAGTCTTATCAACTACCCTTAACTGGAAATGCCTCATGCAAGTTTTTTGAAAAAACTATCCGTCTTATGGCCGCCTAAGACAAAAGCTTAAAGCTTAATGCTTTGTATTATATCCTTTAAAAGGACCAGGCAATCCTGAAT
>JASANE010015087.1:0-41283 GCA_030248225.1 Trileptium ribeirensis
GACGCATATGAGAGAGTGCCTGATGCTTCTAAGAGAAATTATAATGATTTAGTTAGGGCCTTGAAAACGGCCCTCCTCACTCCCGAATGGTCAATGTTTCATGAAGCCGCGTTAGAACAACGCCAACAAATGAGTGGAGAATCCATTACTTCATATCTTAAGGCCATTAAACGTGCTTGCCGCAGTATTTATCCACATGAAACTGACGCTAATTTACAGAGAAAAATTATATCCCGATTCTTTGGAGGATTAAGATCACCTGAAATAAAACTACAAGTATTTAGAGATATGCCAAATACTCTAAAAGAAGCAGAAGACCTCGCGCAGAGGCTGGATATGCAATCAGTTCTTTGTGGAACAGTTTCATCACCAGTGGGATTAACTAATACTACCACCAATATTGGTCGTGACCAAACTTTACAAAAAGTAACCCAAGGCATAGAGTTATTAGCGAGAAACCAGAAAGACATAGCAAATGCATTACAGCGCGTGCGGAATATCCCACCCAGGAGAAATAATCGCCCATTTACCGTTAGTACAAATCAAAATAGGCGACCGGATATCCGGCCTAGACCTAATAATTTTTCACAGGAATTTTCACCACGTGGTCCTAAATGTTTTACTTGTGGGAAAATGGGACATATGGCCATGAGCTGTTTACTGAGAGGGAACCAGGGCAGAACGAACAATTTTCGCCCGCAATATACCAGTCCATTACCGAGAAATAATAATTCACAAAACGTCAGGCGACCAACATTTAATACTAGCTCTAGGCCGAATATACCTAACATTGGTCCCATGGCTAATAGAACGAATTCTAGGAATATAGTAGCTACAACTACACTTACGCCACAGGTTAACGTGACAACACCACCGTCATCTAATTTTGAAACCCCATATCGTACCGAGGTTGAGAGACTGCGTAGAGAAGTTGATGCACTTACCAAACAAAATTCCTTACTTGTGGAAAAGACATATCCACAATTAGTAGGTGCAGTTACTGTTCACGGAAAAACTAAAGAACCTGGAAATCAGATGAAAACTGAGAGAACCGTTCTTAAGCCAAAGTCAGCATTTAAAATTACTTACCCGTTATTAGCATTACTACTCCTGGTTACATTAATTGTACCAGCCAGCTCAGTTATAACAAGGGAGTTAAGCAGACTCCATCCCCATCTTTTCCCACCTTTTGGTGTAGGATTTGTTCCCGAGGGATTAGTTATGACAGCACCAGATATTGTTTACATACCTATACTTGTTCATGCTAGACACGAGAAACATGAAGAATGCAAGGCTGCCTTAAGATTTGCTGTTAATCCTCAAAATTGTACTTGTGCTGGTCATCAACTTCTGCATAGTGAATCACAAAAAGCTCTAAAGGCTTTAAACGAAAATTTTCAGGAATCTGTCGATCCAACATTTTATGAAGCTTTATTACAAAGTATTTGTACTGATAAGCCTTTCGCCTGTTCCTTCGTACAGTCAAAAAGGCAAAAACGTTTTGTTGGAATTGCACTAGCTGGAGCGGCTTCGTTAGCAGGCATAGGTCTGGGGATTTCAAATAGTATACAAATGTCATATATAAAGCCTAAGGTTACAGCATTGAGGAATTCTATTCGAGTGTTTGGAGAACAAGCCATTCAAAATTCGGAAAAAATAAAACAGCTTACTGTTAATCAAGAAAGAATCTATACAGTTACACATGACATAGTTCGCTATATGGAACAGACAGTAGTTGCGTTAGAATGTACTTTGGTTAAAAGCGTAGCTTGGACCCATTATATGGCCCAAACTAATTTTTATATAAATGAGGTAAGAAATGTTGTTAAGGCTATGGTTAAGGCCAGTAATACTGGGATTTTAACTTCAGATATTTTATCGGCTTCGCAAATAAAACAATTAGTTGAAAAGGAACCCACTTTACATGATTCAGTGTATTTGCACGACCCTAGCCTGTTTTACCATTTTGTAAAAGCTTATCCAGTTATCATGGATATTATGAATACTAGATTCGGGCTTATATTAGAAATTCCTCGTATAAGGGTTAAGAATATTCTCCCGCTTATGAAAGTTGTCAATGTTGGTTTTAACGACAAGAATACTAATACTACATTGCGCGTTTCATTACCTCAATATATAACGTATGATACCACACTTAATAAGGGTTATTTTTATGAGGTTAAGGCAGGTAATTGTCAAAAGACTCCCGGACTTTGGTACTGTGATAGAGCTGCTCTCCCGACAAGTGAGAGTGACCACTGTTTACATGATTTGAAAAATTCTTCGGTTAAAAATTCTTGCACTTTTGATATTAAACAAAATTCTCCAGAAACTATCATAGAAAGCACGCGAGTAGGCATATTAGTGCGTACATCGGAAAAATTTGTGTACGTTACACGAATTCAACCAGGTAGTAAAGTTACAAAAGCTGATAAATTAACAGTCCCTGAACATGGGGTTATGTTTTTCTCACATGCGAACTTTTCAATGATAATTGTAGGAGACCAAGTGTTAATGTCGAATTTTCGCCCAGTACAAGATTTTGAAGTATTCATGCAACATATGGGAGAATTCACGTTTAACTTTTCAGATATACCTCCACCGACCTGGAGTAAGTTAGAAGATGTCAAGTACAATTCTTATTTAACTGACCAGAGATTAAAACGTGAACTCATGTACTTATCACAGGATGATTTTGATTTCCCTGTTGAGGCCAGTTACATAATACCAGCCGTTATATTAGGTATATTATTGTGTATCCTCTATTCTATTCGAAAAAAATTTCAAAAGTTCATGAGATGTTTCAAAAGGTCGCGTGAGCAAAGAGAAAAAGAACATACACAAGATATAGAATTAGTACAATATCCAAACATATCCCTAAAACCATGTATACATAGTGGAACAGAAGACAACCGTCGGGTTAAGTTACATTGTTCTACACCCTGTCTACAAAGTTCTCACACTGACAATATAGTTGAGGTATGTGATTTGCCTTTTTGCCGAGGAAAACTTCATAATACTAACGTTAAACAGTTAGAATCATCTGAGGTTGCTGAAACAGTATTTACAGTTGGCAAAGCAGCATCAGAAATTGAAGTAACACTACAAGACAAAACGTTTACTGGCGTTTTGGACACTGGCAGCAATATTACAATAATGTCTAGCAAAACTTTTGATAGTTTAGGATTGTCAGTAGATGAATTAATATCAGTCCCTTGGACTTCGGCTGTAGGTATAACGGGACATGACTTACCGATGAAAGGAGCAGTCAAAGTAGCATTGGGAATAGGTAATAGGGTTTTCGATTTTCATGTGTTCGTTTCTGACAATTGTACACATTCAGTTGTAATCGGTGTAGATGTTTTGCAACAATTGGGAACAATTAGTATTAACTACAGTAAAAATCAGTTAATAATAGATGGAATAATCTATCAACTAGGGGGACATCTGCCGAAAATAGTACGTTTAGATGCAAGTACTGTTATACCGCCTCGTTCTGAAGTAGTAATTCCTTGTAAGGTTACTGGGTATGAAGACATCAATTATGCAGTTTTTGAACCTAGCGAAAAACTTGGAGTTGATTTTGATTTACAAGCACCTTCTAGCTTGTTGTGTAATGATATGGAACTCAATGTTCCCGTGAGACTATTAAATATGTCACATTACCCCGTAAAACTTTATCAAAACACACCTCTCGGAACAATAGAACCTTTAAGTGCTGACGGGTTAGCAGTATTTTCCGTAGAGACCTGTAAAGTGGATGAACCCAAATTTTTCAGCGAACTGAATCTAGAACAAGCTAAGATTACTCCGGAGCAGAAGAAACAATTTATCAATCTTTGCACTGAATTTTCAGAAATTTTTGCGAACCATGATTATGATTATGGTAACATAACAATTATCCAACATAGTATTCACACTGGGGATGCGATCCCGATAAAACAACGACCGTATCGCATACCCTTTCAGCGCAAAGAAAAAGTCGATGTCGAACTAAACAAAATGTTGGAATACGGAATAATAGAGCCCTCCACTAGCCCCTGGGCTAGTCCTATTGTTTTAGTGGGTAAAAAGGATAGTGACGCATTACGTCTTTGCGTGGATTACAGAAAATTAAATGCCGTTACTAAGAAAGATTGCTACCCATTACCAAATATTAATGATTTAATAGAGTGCGTGGGTAAAGCTAAATATTTCAGTGTAATGGATTTATTGTCTGGATTTTGGCAAATTCCTATGGCCCATGACTCTATCGAGAAAACTGCTTTTGTAACGCCTTCGGGGTTATACCAGTTCACAAAAATGCCTTTCGGGTTGTGTAACGCACCAGCTACCTTCCAGAGAACGTTAGAAGCTACTTTGCATGGTTTAGTAGAAAGAATTTGCCTTATATACATAGACGACATATGCGTATTCTCAGAAACATTTGAGGAGCACTTAAACCGACTTAGACAAGTTTTTGAACGATTAAAATATGTCGGGTTAAAAGTAAAACCTAGAAAATGTAAATTTCTGAGAAATGAAGTGCCTTACCTAGGACATATTATTTCGGCTGATGGACTTAGACCAGATCCCGAAAAAATTGAAGCTGTTAAATCTTATCCGGTACCTCATGATATTACATCGGTTAGGAGTTTTATCGGTTTCTGCAGTTATTATCGCAGATTCATAAAAGATTTTGCTTCAATTGCTAAGCCATTGAGTCAGCTCACTAGCACTCTCAAGAAGTTTGAATGGAATAGTGATGCTCAGAAAGCCTTCGAAATTTTGAAAGATAAGCTAATTAATCCCCCTATTCTTCGTGTGGCAGATCCGTCTAGTCCCTACTTTCTGGAAACAGATGCAAGTTGTAAGGCCATTGGTGGCGTTTTATCTCAAACTGACGATGATAAAAAGTTACATCCTATAGCGTACGGAAGCCGTTTACTACAAAAAGCCGAAAGGAATTATACAGCCACTGAGTTAGAAGCTTTGGCAGTGGTATATTTCATGAAATACTTTCGAAATTATATTTATGGTCAGAAAATTACAATAATAACAGACCATTCGGCTTTAAAATGGTTGTTAACTAATAAGAATGCTTCAGGACGCCTACAGCGTTGGGCGTTGTCCCTTACAGAATTTGACTTTACTGTAGAGCACAGGGCTGGTAAGAAAATGGGACACGTAGATGCACTGTCTCGCGCCGACATTCAGTTACCAAACAAACAAATTCACGATATACATGAGCAAATCGAGGATGAAGATATAAAATTTGCATATATGGTTACTACTCATACAGATAAATCACACCAGGAAGAAGATAAAACAAGTGAGGAAGAGTTGAAAAGAACAAAGTTTTCAGAAAAACAAGACCAGGATCCTGAAATAAAGGCTTTAAAATTGTATTTGAGAGATAATAAACGCCCTGACGACTCTGCACTTGCGGCTCATTTTGCAGCGGTCCGACCTCGATTTGTTATTAAAGATGGGTTACTTTTTCACCACTACCCTATGCCAAAATTTAAGCAAGGGTTTATACTTGAACAGCTAGTGGTCCCTTTTTCCATGCGAGAGGAAGTAATGTCTGCGCATCACGATGATGTTGTCGGAGGACAGCATCTTGGTATTTCGAAGACTTATCAAAAATTGCTTTCAAAATACTATTGGGATGGTATGTATAGAGATGTTACCAAATGGGTACAGTCCTGTTTAGAATGTGCGAAGCGAAAATCTGGCCCTTATAGAGCAAAAGCACCCCTAAATCCAATTCCAGCGACACAACCTAATCACACGTATCATGTAGACGTGTTAGGTCCACTACCACAGACATACAACGGTAACAAGTATGTTGTCATATTCATAGACCGTTTCACAAAATATCCTGAAGCGATATGTACTCCCGATCAGAAGGCTACAACTATTGCCAAATTGTTCATGACTGAAATAGTGTGCCGACACTCGGCACCTTATGTACTTGTAAGTGATAATGGTACGAATTTTCGAAGTCAATTAGTGGAACAAATATGTCAACTTACTGGTACTAGAAAAGTATTTACAACACCTTATCGTCCACAAACTAATGGGATTGTAGAACGTATCAATAGGACCTTAATGAGTATGGTATCACAGTATGTAGACGTGGCACAACGAACATGGGACGAGTTTGTCCCATTTGCTTGTTTTGCATATCGTGTGAGCATAAATGAATCAACAGGCTTAAGCCCATTTGAAATGGTATATGGGAGATTACCCAGGCTGCCAATTGACACAGCTCTTCCTATTTCTAATGTGAATTATATAGACGAAGAAGATTGTTTCCGTGACATACAATTGTACTTAAAACAAGCTTGGGAAATAGCTAGAGAAAACATCTTGAAAGCACAAGTTCGTATGAAAGAGGTTCATGACCGAAAAGCCTCACCAATAGAGTATTGGGTTGGTCAAAAAGTAATGCTACATGTCCCTTTTAATAAGCAAGGCAAAACCAAAAAATTGGCCCACCAGTGGCAAGGACTGTATGAAATTTCAGAAATTATAGAACCAGATGTAGTTTTGAAATCCATTACTAATCCAAAGGAACCACAAAAACGTGTTCATGTTGAGCGAATAAAACCTTTTTATGGTCCTTATGTCCCACCTTTGTTATTAAGAGAGATAAAAAATTCTCCGGAAATAAATGAAGAGGGTGAGGAAATTGTAGGTGATGGCAAAGAGTCGCCAGCTTCAGAAGACACAGTGCAAGCATCTGAACCTGCTTCACAGGGAGAGGGTCATTTGTCTGCCCAACCGGCTGTGGTGCACAAAGATCCTGTTAAGGCTACACACGACTATAATCTGAGATCAAAGAAGACAACATAGTTTAAATACAATACAGTTTTTCTGTAATTGGTACTGCTCGTTATACATTCAAAATTTGTTCACTCAAAAATGAACATTTGCTTCTTTGACTAATTCTAGTATACAAATTGTTTCGATGAACCTAAGGTCGAACCACATTGTGCCTATATAAAAAGAACTACAGTTGTGGATCTAGAATTATACAAATTGTACAATGCGAATGAACGTCTTCCTGGCGATAAGATTGCAACTACGCATCCTTAGCAAATATAAGAATTAAGAAAAATTACTTATAATAATCACATTGAATCACATTAGTACCTGGTTTTATTACATCAGTTTGGTATTGACTTTACCTTTAAGTTAACAGCGTCCAGGCAAACAGTATCCAGCTATGTTAGTTTCAAAAATAAGCTTGAACCGGTATTTTGCTATTGTAGTTATGCCACGTTTTATTTAAAAAATTTACTAAGGTCTCGTTACATTTTTGTTATAGATTTATCAATCGTTCATTGCGGTGTTATTATTGTATTAATTACGCTATAGAGTATTAAGAGAGAGCGGTTGGACAAAAATTTTGTGAATTTTTAGTGAGAAGCAAATTGTGAAATCGTTAATAGTGACAAAAATGCAATCTTGCAGCATATCTTCAGCCCACACGGGCGCACTCACCCCATACTAATATTTTTTCCTCCGTTTTCCATGTGTTAAACACACAATATATGCTGCAATTTTTCTCGATTTTTGCTCAACTGTGCATCGTTTTCCGGCTCCACAATTTTAGCATGAATGAACCACGTGATGGTTCACTAGACGCGTTCGCGCCGCGCTATGGCATTTCAAGCGAGGTGACGAACCTTGCTACGCAGTATTTGACTAACGCCGCAAGTGCCATATCGCAGCCAAGTGCTCTGATCGAGCAACACACGCTAGCGAAATATCTACCGCTACAATGCTTGCTATCTGGCTTACGCACTGCGCGCGAAGAGCACGCTGAGCAGTTCGGTCCCGCCGTGCTCTGGCAGGTTATTGAGCAGCGCTTGCAGTATGCATTCCGACCGCCTGACGTACCCAGTTATGGCAGTACCCTGTGCCCGATGTGTAAGCAGAATATTCTGGATGAAGGCCATTTTCGTGACCCGATTCACATCCAGAATACCCAGCTTCAGAAATTTCGGTTCGCACCTATCGGTGTTCTTTTGTGGGAGCATCAGAACTGGATTAGCCAACATAGGGTCGGGATACCAACCAAGTTGAAGGGGACTAATAACTCGGTAATAGTTAAGTTCGCCCGGGCATACAATGGGCAAGCAGATCTTCTTCGGACCTATTGTGACTGGCACCGCGGTCCCGCGGACTTTCCAGTGATCGCTGGCTCAGGTCCAGTTTCCGCCAAAAGCCATCTCTCATTTCAAATCTGGAATAATGGAACCGACTGCGTAGTTCTGCATATCCCAAGTCTTGATCAACCAAATAAAAGCCCATCGCGAATGCTAATCCCACCTCGGGGTAGGGGTAGCATGGAATTCATATCGGTTCCACTGCCGGTGACGGCAGAAGCGGGATATCGTTATTTTGATTTGCAAATTTGGGTTCAGTATCCACGTTCAACGGCACACAGTATAAATCAGAAGTTTGCCGTGGTATGCGCGGTTGTCCAATGGAACTACTTCAACACTACGGTGTCTAAGCTAGTGTATAACGCGTTGGCGGGCGTTTCATCGCGCCAACCTAGGGATCCGTCTATTCCCGGGTTAGCGTTGCTTCCAATTAACCCGTGTGCTCCACCAAGATTGATCTTCTCGGAAGGGACAATATATCGCGTTTGCAAACCCACTAAAATTACGGATAAGATATTAGCGCCATATTTCGCAACCTGGAATTCGGTAGGCCAATCTGCCGATGGCAGCCGTAAGTGGAATCGGGAGGAACCGAATTATTCTCGCATTCCGATGGAATGCGATAGTCAAATCATTTATGACATTTTAGACTGGTCGAAACCAGTCACCGTCAATAACTTTCCGCTGAAAATTCTCGCTGAATTATTAGGGCAAGTCCAATATGAGGAGGATGACCCTCCTCGCGTGGATATTAGCCGATTAGAACCTTCAAATCCAGGTCATTTTCAAAAAAATTTTGGAGACCAGAATTCGTACGATTCTGTCGTACAAGAAGACGAGAATTCTTATTATCTATCAGCTTGGGTGAATTCTGCTAGACTGAAACAACTAAGGTTGCGTTCAAAGCTTATCCGGCTAACACAGCCAACTTTGTGGGACTTTAAGGTCCTAGCCTATGTCACTTACCAAAAGGATATTCTGGGGACCGATTATACACTACTGATCCTCCGATTGAATATCGGAACCTCCGGATTATTCTTGGACCAGGGTGTTGTGCGGCCAATCCAACCACTTAGCATCATTCCTATGATGAGCCCTGCAGTGGAATATTTGATATCACTGCTTACTACCGTTATCTATGCCGATCCATTACCTCAGTTGCAGCAGCTTCCACTGCCACCGTTGGTCGCACCTGAAGCCCGGGATCAATACGAAGACCCGATGGGTGATTCGGAGGGTGAGTCGGAAGGCACGCCGATGGATACTGACGCGCCACGCAGCGAAAGCCAGGGCGAAGCATCACGCAAGCAGAAATTCTTGCAGTTTTACCGCTTGGCCTGGCAGCAGATATATGAAATGTTGTTTTGCGGACGTGAGTCCGTTCCTATCAACCCGCTAGACGAAGCCGACGCTTTGCTGGTGCAACGTGATTTAACTTGGTTTAATGCGGAGCAACAGCAAATAATGCAAGCACTGTTAAGCGGCAAAAGGCTTATTTTATGCAAAGCTCCACCTGGCACGGGCAAAACTTATTGCCTAGCTAATCTTGCCGCCGCTTTAACCATCGCAAGTTCCGAAAAGAAAGTGCTTGTAGTAACAAGCACTAATGCCGCCGCAAATGTTTTTGCCACATATGCATTAGAAGCTTTTGAACAGCTTCTACGTGGTAGCGTCCCGCAGTTGTTCTTAGTGCGTTATCTAGCTCGCGGCTACCCTGTTGAGACGCTACCGACAAGGCTCCAGCCATACTGCGCATCGCGCTCGGAGTCGGAAACAGATAATGAGGCTGGCCTGATAAATTCCAGTCCGCACTTGCTGAGTCATAGCATAATAATTTGCACGCTTGATATGGCCGCTATGGACATTGTCAATAACCTTGACTCATATGTCCACCAAATAGGTCAATCAAATTATGGACATAGTAGGTTTGATCTTATTATCTTTGATGAAGCGGCTTCGGTTGACCTGCCGCGTATGTCCGTTATTTTACCTCTAGCGGCCAGAGGACAGATCATTGAAGCAGGCGATGTCTGCCAGCTTCCAGCGTATATTACTAACATGCAACTGTGCAAAGTCGCTGCAGAGGAATCCGGAATGGAGTTCCTCATCAACCTCGCAGCGGATTGGCACTTCACTGCTGTGATTCAGCTGCAGCATAATTATAGGTCACGCGCACAGCTTCTGCGGCCACCGAATAGAATCATTTATTCGCAAACGCCGTTGTTTGCTTCTGGCTCTGCGGTGCTCGCTGAGATAACGCCAGCGGAGCTTCAACTAGTTCCGCGCGGCTCTATTGGCATAATGCACATAGAATCTAAGCACACGCGCCATGGTAGTAGCTTCTTTAATGAAGCTGAAATATCAGGTGTGTTACACCTTGTGGACACAATGGTCCGTGAACATGGCGTAAATCCCGCTGAATTGGGCATCGACGCTACATACGCTGCGCAGAGCGAAATAATTAAGTCGATCATCTCACCGCAACTACCTGAAATAAAGATAGGCTGCGCTAATACATGGCAAGGAGATGAGCGACCTTATATGATTATTTCGCTCGTTAGGTCAGACCCTGACGTCGATGTCCTAGGCCAACCGCATGATCTTGGATTTTTGCGCGATTATCGCCGGCTTAATGTTTCCACCACGCGCGCGAAAAAGCTAAACATGTTTGTGTGCAATACTTTGCACTTTCTTGAACATAGCCTAATTCGCGAATCTATTCGCGAATGTTGCGCTAACAATGCATGGATTAATGCCGTAGACGGTGCTGTCAAATATTACCTACACATGCGTGTCTGCGAGGCTTTCCCATTGAACAAGACGGAAAGCGATGCCGAACACTTTCCATCAATGTAATTATCACGTTCGTATTTGTGATTTCCTATTTTTTTTGAAAAAAATATACTTTTGTTTCATCCGCTCGTTATGTATTGTAATAAGTATTGTTATAATATTTTAATAAATTTCTTTCACCGCTTCAGCTACCTCTGTTGCTGCTGCATCATCGCCCAAGTGACGACTAAAGATCGAGTAAGTAAACGTTTATAATGTCTTCTTCAGTATCGGTATTACCGTTTTTCACGAAAAATCATTATCTCTCAAATCATTTCCCAGCACCGTTTTGGGTGAACGATACTTTATATCAATGTTCAGAACAATATTATATGACAAAAAAGGCAGAACATTACGGTTGCGGTAACTTAGCCGTAACACTACTAGAAATAGACGACCCCAAGGTAATTAAACGACTTTTAGACACAATAGAGCGAGCTCTAAATCGTACCGTACTAGGTCGAAATATTGTTAACGCCTGGTTAGGACAGCGAACATCAGTAATGGAAACTGCTACGTATGAAAAATTTAACCAAAACCCAAATTTAAAACAAGCACTGATAGACACCTTCCCTGTTATCTTAGTAGAGGCAAGCCCCCATGATTTATACTGGGGCGTTGGTTTGAGTTCTCGAGATCCACGTGTGAAAATACCATCTGAGTGGCTGGGCCAGAATGAAATGGGGAAATTGTTGATGCGACTTCGGGACCAGCTTATGCCATACCCCTCGGTTCAGATATGCCAAGCATTCGATCAAGCGTTCCCAGATGGGGACACCAAATAACTTGTGGAATTGTGGACACTGGTGATGTGTTTTGGAGATATGTGCCAAATAATTTTTATTTAATCACTGGTATTACTATTGGGTTTAGTGAAGAGTAAATATTACATTAGATAATTTGTATAATATATAAAAATACAACGGTTGTGGCATAAGTATCATCTTCCTTATACAGTGCATAGTAGGTTTGGGCTAAATAGCATAGTTTCGTAACCAAAAAATACAATATTACAACAGTCTCGCTAATTTTTCTTTAGGATTTCCTAAATCCGGTGGATCGGAACAGGAACCATTAGGTTATCGTTTACTGGTAAAGTCATGGGAGAAACGCCATTTGTTCTCGCCTACAAAAGCCGAAATTCTGTACTTTCCTGCTATTACCCAGCCCCATTTTGGCGTGATGGTTTTCGTTATAATAATGCCGGGCAGTATTATCTCGCCAAAAAGGCCGAACATTATGAATGTTCCGGTTTGGCCGATGCAATCCGACATACGGACAATTACAAGTTAATGAAGTCGTGTCTCTATAAGACGGAACAACTAATGAAAGAAACCCCGCACGGACGGGATTTAGTCCGGCAGTGGCAAAATCGAAAGGCCATGATAATGGAAAAGGCTTGTTACCAAAAGTTTGTACAGAATTCTCGTTTAAAGACAAAACTGCTGGACACTTATCCAAAAACACTTGCCAAGGCGTCGAGATCTGATAAATTTTGGGGTACGGGTGAAAACATCAACGATACGCTTGAAATGTCGTTTTCTAACTGGTCAGGAGAAAATAAAATGGGCCGAGCGCTGATGCACGTTAGGGCGGATTTAATGAAAGACACTTCGGATGACCAAAATAATGACTCGAGTACCACCGACACTAGGTCGTGTTATTCTAATTTTTAAAACAAAAATATTTATAACTATTCTTTTATTATAAAAACAATATTTATAACTTCTTTTATAAAAAAAATACAAAAAAATGGTATTTCTTGGTTTGATATGTATATATAATGAAAAAAAATGTGCATATTCTCGTGCGAACCAGCCGCAGTTAGCCCACAAGGGCGTTCTCACCATGCAAATATTATATTAATATATCGGGGTTTTGTGGTCATTATAGTTATTCAGCCCACGAGGGCGTACTCACCATTACAAAAAACACTATTTATTGTTTTTCGCTGTATTTAAAACGTGGTATATTCTGTTTATATCTTATACTCAGCCCACGAGGGCGAACTCACCATTAAAAAACTATTTATTGTCTTCTGCTGCATTTATAACGTGCTATACTTTGCAGAGTTCTTGTATTCAGCCCAAAAAAACACCACAACAAAAAGATTTAGATCATCACACTGTGGTGTTTAAGTGAAAATTTTTTTTTGTTCTGCAACAGAACTTACCACTTCACGAATCGAAAAGTTTACTGTGATTTGTATTTGGGGTAGCATTTATATTTCTATGTTTTTTTGCATCTAACTTTTATCGAATCCAAACTACGGCGCTGCGTTTCATTAATTGTAGATCTTCAAATTATTACTGAAAAAGTGCATAAATCGCTAAGTGAGTAATAGGTTAGCATCGCATATCTATTTCTAGATAAATACCTAAAAATTATCATGTGCGCTGAGTGTGTGATGCAATCAAATTATATAGTATCTATACTTTTGATGAATCATTGTCGCATTTTTGGATAAGGTAAATTGTGATTAGATTGTCACTTATCAATAAGCTTTGTTGACCGATTGGTTATCTGAGCGTCAATCCTGATTTTTGCATATTGGAAAGCTATTGATAGTTCAAGAAAGTTACACAATTTTGTATCGATATTTGTGCCGCAATTTTTCTACCAAAGGGTGTTTTATTTGGATGTGTAGCTGCTGCCCCGTGAAAAGAATTAAGTGATATTCACAACTGGCTGTTCTAGATTTATTTCGACCCGTTAGATAATTTTTGCAGTGGCGAACAATGCATCTGTTCTGCTGTAATATACTTTGCCGGAAATTTATGTGATACCACTGCTAAATGGGTATCTATTAAGCAATTGATTGAAATATCGCATGTATATTATATGTTGCCGATGCGCTGGCGAAATTGCTGCTGAACTTTAAATTTTGCATTTGCAAGATATTTTTAACGTTGGCGCAGTAGACAAAACTAAGCAGGATTATTGCAAAAAATTCTATTTCTCTTCGGTAGTGTGGTAGTATCATTTTGTGTCTTGAAAAGTTTAATTTATTTATAATGATGATATTACTAGCTGAGCGCTCTACAAAGTCTAAACTGGAGTGCTATCTGTTGATGCTGGTAACCATGACTTAAGTCACCCTGTCCTAAGGACCAAACCGCATGGAACAGTTTCTAAGCCTGAGCCAACGGCTTATCAGACTACTACGGAAATTATTAGAAGCTGATCGATTTTTGCCCGAATTCCACTATTTGATGGAAAGTGTTTTCAAAAAAAACAATTTCTAGTTTGGCGTTTATATTGTGTAATGTTACATTGGAATCTACTTACCAAGGTTTTTTTGCAGACTAATTTACTAGCAGCGTCAATGGTTTCCACTTATATGTGGCTTTGAAAAGCTTACACCAGCTAACTTTTCGAATATCTAAAATAAGAAGTTCGTTCTGGTGAAGTTGTGTCATAGTATTAATTTGTGTTGAGCAAAACAGCGAATCTAAGTTTTAAACAAAATTGTTATACAAGTCTGATAAATTATATGTTTGTTTTATGCCTGGGAATGATGTTAAATGTATCCTGGACTTTTATAGGAAATATTAGCCATGAAAAAAAACTTTGGCTTCTCGGGCATTAGCTTGACACTTTCCCTGACCCCAGGTTTGAATCATACTAAGACACTCATAATCAAATTACCGGATCAAGACTAATCTTCAAAAGCCTAGCCTATTTGTAAAAATACAACTTTTCTCGTTTCAGAGCAAGTAGAAAGAATCACATATCGGCAGTGTCGGTTGACAGTAATGGCTGCTGTGCCTATTGAGTAGGCTGTTATTTTACAGGAACGATAACCAGAACTACCTATATACACACTTACGTATTATATAAAAGGGATTTTTCAGAAGTACCATCTTGTGATTACGTCGATCCACCGGACATCTAATACTATAAGTCCGGAAGTGATTATGAGATCCAACTGCCTTGTCTAAGCATGGGTGGATTTTAGTTATCGGAAAATACTCACATTTTAGTTGTATTACAGTGCAACTTGGTTAGGGTAAGCGTAGCTTGGGGATATAAAGGGTTGATGATGGCTTCTTTAGATAAGATTGATATTTCTGTCTATCACCATGTTAATTTTTTTTCTCTTCTGTTTGTCCATGATACCTCAACCCCCTCTCGAAAAGTAATGCGTATAACCTATAAAACTTTAAGAAACAAGTAAAAAAAAACGCCGTGTCTCAGTCGAATTGATTTTGAATGATTTGAATAATAAATTTGAAATAGGAGTTACACGGCGAATTGAACTACTATGGTTGGGCACCGTAAGGAAATCATATTAAAATGTTTTTTATTATGTTCCCGTTTGATTTTTTTAGATCGTAATTACAGCAATATAACGTATAGTTATGCATTTTTTTATACTTCTAACCGAAGTCTTACGATAAGTTGAGCTCGGGTTAATACCTTTTTAATCGAAGTCCATGAGAAACACAAGCAGCGGCAAATACTTAGTTTAGCGTATCTTATGTTCTTATTTTCAACATTATTTTTAGACATATTTTCTGGCAAACATAAGCAAACTACGACAAGCTGGTTTTTATTGTTCAACCACACGGTCAATATCGCCAGTTTATCTGTATACTTATTTCTATCCGCAACAAATTGCATCACACCGTGGTGTATAATTCGCGCGTTTACTGATCCGGGAAGTGTTCATCGATTGGAAAAGTATATTCGAGGCGCCGTTACGCATATTTCTTTGCTTTCGCTGTCTTAATAAGCGACGCTGCGATTCATTTGATAATTCTTGTTATCGTTGGTGGTCGATTCACTTTGGTTATATCGAGAGCAATAATTCTCATCTATAGAGGCCGTTTGGGGTAGGTTAATTAGTTGTATATTATAGGTTTGGTAGGTTAGTTTTTAGCATCGATGGTTTCGGAGATACATATTCTGATCTATCACATTTGGAATGTGAACAGTTGCATCGTGGGGGTATTCAGAGTCTATTACAGGCACATTTCATTATATAGTTGTATATTTCATCTACTGGTGCGCCCCTTCACTATGCGTTGTTAAAAAGGACCTTTTTTATATTGGCGAAAAGTTATAGGATTGGAAAATTGGGAGTTTGATTGTAACACGGCTGTTATATCGAGATTTTACTTGTTCTGAAAGATTTTTTTATTTCGACAACGATAGTTAAAGTGGCGGGAAATTATCGATAGTTACCATAATGTAATAATTTTAAATTAGATAGACAAAACATATGGTTGTTAAATACTTTCCTAAGCGCTATTCACATTAAGATGCTTGCACGTTGCTCATTTTTGCTAAAGTTTGCATTTTACTCAATCCGGTGCAGATAAATTTCACATATTGCAAACTATTTGGTACTTTTAAACTAAAATTTTACTACTTAATCAAAGTAGCCGGATTTCATACATTTTCGGACTCAGCTTTTAAAATTGAGGTATTTATTAAAAAAACTATATAATTGTATATACCACATATTTACTTCAATCATCGTAAGGCAGAAATTCTGTAACTGTTTTTTTAAATAGACATAGTTCACCAGGTTTCAAATGAATAGAACAAAAATCTTGCATCACCTTGCCGTGTTCTGAGGATCCTTTTAGTCCGAGTTTGAAGCTTTAGTTTGCGCGTATATCTTGGTGCTGGGAGATATCTGTGTCATTGGGGACGTTTGTCGGATGTCTGACGTCGCATTGGTGTCGGGTGGCTTGGTTTGTCCCATGTTCGGTTGTGCGTTTGCCACTCCCTGCAAAGGCAACCTAGGTCTGGAAACGGACCCGGTCATGTAGATTGTCGGCGCTGTTACTTCGGTAATAGCGGCCCTGTTAACTCGTTAACAGTGTGCAAGACGAATGCTCTGCGACATAGGAGAGTCTGCATGGTTGGAGCCTACAGTTCCTTCGGGGCTGATAAATGGGCGACGACGGGGAAGAGTGGCAAACAAACGGTCGGATGTGGGGCAGCGGTTGCCTGGCACTGGAGACTGTATGACATCAGGTTTCCTTTGACGCGGGTGTTTTCCGTGTAGTATAGCAACATATGCGTGTAGAATGACGCGCTATAAACTGCGTTTAGTTTAATTAAAACAAGGCAAGCGCGGTGTGAGCAACGTGTACGTTGTATTAGTTGAAATTTTTACGTCGAGTTTTTGGTTTCGATTATAAGTTGCCTGTGCAACCCTGCTCTAGGCGAAACACAGTTCTAGCTTGACAGATTGCTATAACAAACCGGCTAGGGAATTCACTTATATTCCATTCAGTGATAACCTTTCATATTAGCGTTTTTTTTGTTGATGTACAAGTTGATGTTCTTGGGAAAAATTAAATATACGATATGTCTACCAGGGAATATGATAATTCAACTGTGTAAATTGTATGAAGTTACTTTCCTTGTTTTTTTTGACAACCAGAAAGTTTCATATATATCCCCGGCCGTGAAGTAAACTAATGATGTGTTCCTAGTAGTTTTAAAAAATTGTAAATTTCTGAATCTGATCGCACAAGTGTTTAACAACTTTCTACAATTAATTTTTGCAAAGTCGTTCTGAAAGCACATACTATAGTAGCATTTATAAATTATTTTGTAGCAACACCCTAGGTGGTTTAAGATTGTTAGTGTTTTTGTATAACATTATAATATTTGCCACAGTTAAAAGTTATAAGATCGTTTTAAAACCACATACCATCGAGGCAGAACTTTAAAATTTTGTTGGGTGGGTGGTCTTCCTAGAAGTCGTAGCTCTGGGGAAATCTAGATCTGGGGAAGGTTCTCGGGTATATAAGCGAGTTGCACAGCTCAGTCGGGGAGTTAATCTCCGAAGAAACCGCAGCTGGTAAGTAGCTCTTCGATTAATTTACACTAGCATTAAAAGTTATTGTGTGAGGAAGGACGATTATTCCCTTCCTATATTACAAGGTAGATTTTGTTGGGAGGACGCTTATCCCCTTCCTTGATTTGTGAGAATTTTAACTGTGGTTGCCCTATAGTACTATTAGACCTCACGGTCGCTCTCACCGTTTCAACTGTTGTTTATTCTTGACCATAGTAAAATACTTGGGGCATAATAAAAGAAATTTTAGAGTGTGTGCGTCCTAGCTTTCTGTGTCTCTGTGTTTAAGATTGAATTAGTTAACTTAGCCGTGACTGATTTTGCTCAGGGAGTCCTGTGTCCTTGATATTTCTTGGAGGTTCATACTAAGCTTTTTGTGGTGAGCTGAGTCCTAGGTCCTGAGTGCTACATTATACACATCGTACGGATTCTTATTGAAACTTATTAGGACTAGCTTTGCTACAGTTGAACGCTTAGGTCTAAAAATTTCCGTTCTGTCAGAGGGCTTGAAAATCATTTTTTAACAAGTTATGCATCAATTTCGAAGAACTCATGCAAATATAATAGCTTTTATGTACCGACATTAAATTCTTTCGGATATTAACGACTCTCCATTCTGTGCGAACAAGATTAAATATTCAATATAAAATACATCAATTTTATAGCACAAGTTAGTCCGACACAACCGTCACGCCCAGAAAACAAAATTTATACTATCGCATTTACTTATGTTGGGCATAATTTTGTTTCCACCTGCGCTAATATTTTGGTTCCCATCTCAATTTTCATGTCGGACATGTTTGATAGCACATTTCTTGAAGATTGCCGTGTCTTAAATTCAGATGCTGTTCTGTGCTTCGAAATTGATTTTAATTATAATAAAAATATTTTGTAATAATTATAGTGTCTACCTATGTATCTAACTCCGTTGCATCTCAATGCTACACGGAAATATAGAAGATGCGGCTACTTGGAATGTGTTCAGCTGCTCATTTAACTAAAACATCCTGTGCATACAGTAGAATTGAAGAAAAGATGGAAAACAACCAACATTTCCCCACATATTGTACAATATTCTTCATTTCCCTAGCTGAAACATACATTTTTGCATCTGCAGTGCATTGTGATATATAAACCGCCATTACACTGCATGTGATGCAGAAAATTAAATAAAAATTGTTTTTATGTCTAAAAGATATCGAAACGAACTGTCACCAGAGCTGTCACGCAAAAAATATGTTTTGCAACTAAAATATGGCTAGACAAAGCAAGCATATAACCAAGCAAATATATAATATAATAAATAATAAATCATGTTATAAGCTTTACAAATAAGAGTCTCCCTATGATCCTATAAAATTATTCCGTGGAGCACCAGAACCTCTCCCCCATTAATTTATAGCCGACAAGTTGGCTGTCCCCCAACTTGTCGATTTTGCCCCAGAACATCTATGTTTATACTACTTTCAAATTGTTTTCTTTCAAGATTAAATCTAGCTCACATCAAAATTTAATTGGTTTGCTGATTGCTATAACAATACTAGCAGACCGATAATAAACAACTTGATTAAGATGAAATTTATTCTGTATGGATGTAATGTTACCAAATTTCCATGCGCTAGAAAATAAGAAATATTTATAGGTATGAGCGGCACACTCTTCTTCAAGGGTTCATCGTTAAATCTTGGTATAATAATGCTATAATGTTAAATCTTGGTATAATAATCTATAATGCTGATTTTGGCTTTCTAAAAAACAAATGAAGTTTCAGTAGCTATTAGTGATACGTAATACGGAAGTTACGCATGTTTTTGCGCAAAGTAATAATGGGTTGTGAAATGGGCCCATAAGCACCGAAATACATGAAGACGGCCATATCTCCATAACAAAAGGATAACATAAGTCTCATTTTGTAGAGTATTTCATTTTCTATTAAGGTCCACCATCATTGTTTACGTTGCAGAGTTTAGTCAAAATGAGTATTTGAATGAGACTGACTAAAAATACATGAAAATCGCTCTAATTTCTGTAACCCCGCGAGCTATAAAGGTAATTTTAGATATATTCTTAACTGCGCTAACCCTCTATGTGTCTGCAAATTGTGTGTTTTTATTGCCATTTACGCTGCAGAATTGGCCTATAATCTTTTTTAAATGCGCCCAAAAGATCCAAAATACACGAAAAGTGTAATTTTTTTCGCAACTGTTCGGTTTATACATGTGATGTTGGGCTCTTTTTTAATTTTTTTTCAGTCATCTATGTAGCTGCTTATCATTTAGTTGCCATTATTATTCCTTACACTGCACTGTTGAGCCAAAACTGGGTTTTTAAACGGGCCTGTAAGGGATTAAATACAAACGCAATAAGCGGGTATGTCGCCTAAACAATTCAATAACATTTCAGGTATTCGTGTTATGGTGTAAGATGAAGCTTCACATAGCTATGTAGGTAGCGTTGGTATTATCATAATCTACTCTGCAGTATTAATCCAAAACTGAGCTAATTGGCCCATTAGAACTCCGCTCTTCAAAGACGAAATGTTTACGTAATGTTTAGTTACGGCTGATACTCTGAATTCACCGCTTAGGTGATGAGGTAAGCTACTAGTATATATTTGAAATGCCTTACCTGTAAAGTTTCTTTCCTTTAATTATAATTGAGATCATAATGCCGGTTACTGAAATATACATACTATAGTTGTACGAGCAATTTGTAATTATATGTTACAACGGAATTTATTTTGTTTCTAACATTTGAAATTTGCTATAAAAGACAGTATCAATTTCCGTGAACCAACTGCGACAACGAGGAATTACTCTACATGTACTGGCTGAAAATGGTAGATATTGGTTCTCACATTTAGGAGAAGCGTATTCCGACATTGAGCATTCTGAGTAGTTTTATAAAATTATTATTACGTTCTATGATAATACAAAAATTTCTCAATATGACCAAAATACTCAAAGTCAAGCATATGAGTGGCGTAAGATGTCTGGAATGCGGTTGTGTTGTCCTCTATATTTTTTAACTATGGCAGTGCATCAACAAAGTTCGGTTGCACCGAACCATAGAACTACAAACAAGGTGGCATGCAGCATAAACAATTTGGTTTATGGCCAAGTTGTGTCATCTATTACAGCCTTGAATCCGTTAATTTGCTATGTTCAACTAATTTAGCAGGATTTTATTATCGATATAGACAATGACTAATAGGTTCATAGGAATTTAGAGCAGGAAGACCGTGTGGAAAATGTACGTAACGCTCGATAAGATCATTACTAATACGGAAAGACATTCATGAAATCATAACGTTATGAACATCGCGTTACACTTTAAACAAATCACTAGGTATCCCGACTGCTTGAACAAAGAAATGTGTACATTTAGTCGACATCGTCAGCGTATGTGCACGTGTGTGTGGAAACCTTACATTAGGCAGTATGTAACAACGTTCGTGAGATGTTACACAAAGCAGGATCTGCGGAGCAATTTTGGTACGTTGTTACGCACAAGCACTTGCATATAACAACATTGCTAAAGTTGCTACATTCTGGTCATTTACTACGCTCGAATGTTGTTACGTGTATTTGCAGCAGTATAACAACATGCGAATGCTGTTACGAACAGACGTAACTGTAACTATTTATAATACAAACGAAAGTACACAGTGATCATAGGAGTCACGTTTATGAGATACAACAGCTAAACCATGCTTTTCCAGCAGAACTTCACAATTAATCAAACATTTGTTGGATCATGATTGCATCAATTAATTTATTACGTATATTGTACTATTAATGTGGTATAGCTGAGATCTTTCTGTTGGTCTTAAAACGTGCTTATCACAAATTGCATGATGATACGTTACAACAAGATGTGGAACTCATAAAGGTGTCTTGACAGAACTATCTCCACAACCGGTCCAGCTATATGGGTGATTATCAGTTTGTAGAGCACTTCATTCTAAAATAGTTGTACATCGTGAGTCTCTAATACGCAAAGAGCGCATGCATCACCTCAACAATTAAGGTAACATTACTGATATTCGGCTAGCTTTGTAAGTTGATGGTCAATATAGCTGTACACGCCTCTCTCATTTACATATTCTACGCTTAGAATTCATCACACTAGCGATGAGACAACCTACTAAAAGCATACACATTAGAAATCAGAATCTCGCTTGACAATTCAAATTTACAATTGTGTAATTTCAGCTATAATTTCTTAGCTGGACTGCCAGTTTTCTGTACTAAACAGACGTTGAATTTATCTTGAATGATCTGTGTTCAATTGTTTCAATATGTTTATCCAAAAGTTAACGAGCCTTTATAAACCCACCAGTAAATACAGCCCCTTAATATAGAAAAACATTTGCTATTGATTACCCAAACCATCTTCAACAGCTATAATTAGTGTACTCTCGCTTAGCACAAAATTTGTATCATTCTAAGAAACTAGCAAGAACCTGCGCGTAGTGGGTAGAATTCCTGCTTGGTCTGGTTGAAACTATATTTTGTGTTGACCTGTTTCAGTATTATCATCAAAGGTCCAGTTATTGTGAAACATCCAGTGATACCACAACGTTCGAAGGATGCTAGCACGGGCTACGGGTGTGTCACGAACATTTGATGGCAAAATAACTGCTCGTATGTACTTCGCGTAAATTAGTCTATGCATACCTACTATTCCTATCTTATTACAGAAAGCAATCGGTGTATTAATACCAATATAAATTCCATCTAATATGTAATATTTGTCAATGGTATACGTTTTTCCTTCATATTTAATGATTTATTTACAAGTGTTTTTTGTCATCCGTTACGGTATGATCTAAAACAATATCGTTGAAGGTGTCAAAAACAAATTGATAATGCACAATTTTGGCTTCTGATATATAAAAGTTAGATGTTGGATGTTACAATGAAAAACTTACATGCTGGAAAGTACACCAATGAAGACCAGGGCAACTGCAAATACGGGTCAAATGGATTTTTTGCCCATATTTTTTGCGTTTTGTGGTACCAAGTCACGAGGAAAATGCAGTTGTAGAGCTAAAAGTAGATCTCGGCAATTTACGCATCTCCAAATGTAATCTAAAAACCTTAAAAACATGTGTGTAGATCAAATTTCAAGCGCAAACATGAACGTTGGTAGGTATTTTCACATATGTACTTTTGTGCATGTTGGATCCTATACATTTTAATTCTAAATTTTATCACTCGTCATAGTACTACACGTCAGTTCAAGCCACCAAGTTTTATTGATAATACGAAACAGTAAAACAGTAATATTTGCAAAAGATTCTTGGATCTTCACAACTCGGAAACCTCGGAGCCTTAGCATGAAGGATATAAACATATATAGACATATATAGTGATACGAACATAATACATCGATTCGATTTCGGTAAAATTGAGAATGCTCTATCAGGTCAGGTCGTATTTGGATCGGATCGGATGGAACGTTAACACGCGTTATCCGATACATGTGTAAATTGGGTAGAACCGTTACGGACACGATGTGCACACCTCCTTTGGATGCTGTATAGATTTGATAATAAGCTTCGTAGTTTTAATTTAGAATTTCATCTGTTACTTAACTATAATAAAGGTTGTTGATGACTTGACAAAGATTGACAATGACTTGTTGTGCAACTCAGATATTTTTGTCTTTTTTATCATGACACAAGTCGCTCAATCACTGCACGTTTGTTTTTGCTAATTAGGCACGAAATTGACTAACTTAGTAGATATATATGACCAAAATACACAAAATGTGAGCAGCATACCACGAAAAACACATCGCCGACACCGGCATTGACGAATGTTCGTGTTATCGCTTGAAGCGACGTTGTAAAAATCCACCCAAATTGACCGACAACTACTAGGAAGAGAGTTTGTCTAATCGACCATCTGCAAACAATCAATTGCCCAATACGAAAAATAATTTCACTATATATACTACAAAACAGCCATCATTGCTCATATGTGGTGTAGCCGTTAGTAGGACAATCACATTAGGACAGATAGTTGTACGCTTACCACATCAGAAGAAAGTCGTTTTATTAATATTTATGAACGCAAAATTGCGTATTAATTCATCATATATATTATGCCTTAAATAACAATACAATGCGGAAAGATGATCACACGAGTAATTGGTCCGTTCATTACTAGGTTTCAGATGATCTCAACAAAACTTTGGTTCGTTTTTGTAACAAAATGTATGCGTTGAGTGTCCTACTCTATTGTCAAGAACAACGCAGGAATGTTGTTACCGCTATTAATATTCCAAATAAAGATGAGTTACCCGTGCAAACTTATTTAGCGTGAAGACAATTCTACCTTTCATAGCGTAACTAGGTTTCAGATGATCTCAGCAAAACTTTGGTTCGTTTTTGTAACAAAATATATGCTTTGAGTGTCCTACTCTATTGTCAAGAACAACGCAGGAATGTTGTTATCCGCCATTAATGTTTCAAATAAAGATGAGTTCCCCCATGCAAACTTATTTAGCGTGAAGACAATTCTACCTTTCATAGCGTATATCTTTGGCAAATCATGGAAAAACGTATTTTAAAAATGTTGAGCTAAACGTTTAGCCCAACATTGCGATAAATTTTGAAGTTTCGCCATTTGCCACATTTTTCATTACAAATTAGTCAAAGTTTGGCCAAATTTTGGGTAATGTTTGGCTGAAGTTTGGCTAAAATCTCAAGTTAAATTTTGAACGCGTAAACTCACCATAACGTTATCAAGACTACGAAGGTTTTAGCATAATTGGTACGCTCATTACAAGCCACCGAAAATACAACAGAATTATAGGTTGTCTTGCTCAAATTACGAGGTTGCCCAATTCCCCTTCGATAATTAGCGTGGATATACTCGGACAGGTAAATATGTGTGCTCTTCCCAAATCCACCGGAAAAATTAATAAATTGTGCTATTCGGTTCATTATTAATTATAGAGACGAAGTATAGATCTACGAATTATGTTCTAATTTGACCCTGTTATCACCTCCAACAAAGCATTGTGTATAGTTTAATAGGTGAATAGAATCGATAATTACTAATACAGCAAGAAAAAGACTACGCATATTGATCTATGTGGACTTAGAGTAATAGTTTTCTCGGCTGTCATTAGGACTTTTAGTGCATGAAATTCTGGAGAATACATCATATTTGTATTAAAACCAGCTATAAAACGAAAACATTTTGTATAAACCCAGGATAACCACAAGAGTATTTAGATACAACATGTATTTCTCATGTTGTGTCCTTGCTACTGTTGACTATGTCCAAGGCAATGTTGTACACCGGTTATTTAAATGTTGTTTTGCTAAAATATTCATTTCATTTAATATATTCATTCGTTTCTGCAGCTTCCGTGCTAATGGTGTGTCTTAGTTAGATACTTAGGCGACGGATTACACTTTTTGATTTTAGGTTTTTTCCTGATTCCGCTAACTAAAGGACAGTTTTCATGGTAGCGGAGAACTTCGTTGACCAAGGGACGATTTGATTAAAATGTACCGTTTTTGCTGACAAGAATAATTATTATTTTCAACTATAGTACTGCGACACAAATACATATGAATATGTACGATACATTTGTGACATAATATCAACATTTCAAAATTTTTTTTAAATATTGTTATCGGGTTAATTGCTAAACTTTACAATGAATAAGTAGTTTAAATAATGGATTATTCATGGTACTTCTCCTTATGACAGGAACGCAAAATAAATATAACTACAAACACATGTTACAAAATGATTTATAATCCAAAAGGATCCGAGTTTATGCCCAGCTTCACGTAGCAATATTGTAAATCATGACAGTTTCAGAGCCTAAAACTAAATAGTTTGCCAAAATATATACAGCCGAAATAAACCGTTGTCGTTACAACCATCAACGAGAAATTTTTTCAAATAAAATGCTTTTGCAGCAAAAGTTCCGGCTGTGAGAAATATATGGACTCGGTCAAGTCAAACTACTAAATCATCCGCATTGATCGTTAACTTAGCAACGAACATCATTTTAGCAACGAACATCATGTTGTTACGCGCCCATATTATGCTGTTCAGAATGAAGCTTGACTGAAGTATCGCACGCACGAAGCGACACGCACCAAACGAAATTTAAAGTTATTGTTCTCTAAATGTAGCTAATATTTGGGCCAAATCGTTCAAAACAGATTTACGATACCTGCAAATTAATATATATTGGCCCAAAACCACATTATTTTCCTTTTATTCCCTGAAGTTGTTACTGTTGCTCCATCATTACTACCAAAATTATAACTAAAACGGACTAGCTATTTCTTTATTGTAAACAGAAACGACAATATATATTTACCCAAAACCGGATTGTTTCCATTTTATTCTCTGAAGGTGCTATTGTAGCCCCATCATTGATGCCAAAATAATAACTAAAACGAACTAGCTATTTCTTGATTATAAACAGAAACGATAATATATATTGGCCCCAAACCGGATTGTTTCCATTTCATTCTCCGAAGGTGCTATTGTAGCTCCATCATTGATGTCAAAATGAAAACTAAAACGGACTGGCTACCGAAGCATGGAGTAACATGAGCATTATTTCGTGAATCATGTAGATCAATTACTGTTTCAGTCAGCATTTCATTCTTCTTTGCGGTTATATAAATTTCTATAAATGGGGCACATAGCAAACTAACTTACACACAAAACAGAACGACTAACCCGTTTTCATGTTTTCCAAACAGGGATAACTGACAAGTTGTTCTGACAATTGAACCACGGATAATATCAATCGTGTGGTCAAAGAATTCACCAAATTTGCTTTCTTGGCACGTTGCCCGTGCATGCATACCATCAAGGGTGTCTAAAACCGCAGAAATCTGCACAAATTTGGGAAATCTTTTAATGTACTTTTTTCCATATCAAACATATATGCTTGCTTCTCAAAATTGTTCAAAGTTGCACTCTTGTGCAATAAGCATTCCGAACAATTTTAATCATTCATAAATATGCAATAAACACAAGTAACACAACTTTAAATACAAATATGAACGCTTGAATATTATATCGCATATCACATATAGAATTTGTGGATAAGCGATCTCATCACAGATTAATGCTTCGGTCATGTTATAATGTCCCCGCCGTTTGGAACATCTATCCCCCTGTAGTCGTGACCCTACAGTATAGACAGTCAGGGTAACACCCATACTGTAAATCAATTGCCGACGGTGTACCACGACACATCCCTAGCTACTACATTTTTTCTTGACAGTGTCGTACACACCCTTAGCTACCAATTTGGCGCGAATTAACAATAAACGGACACCGTCTGTAGCTAATGCGGTTTATTAGTCAACTGTCCTGTGTAGTTTTTTCTAAATTTGCGATATTTGTATCTAGCCCATATGAACATTGCTCAAATAATTCTGAACACTGTCAATAAAACTGCAAGAAGACATGGTGTGCCTCACACTGTCGAGAAGTTGTAGTACGCTTAACTAACTACCTTAGAAAAAATATATTAAAACCATGGGGTGTATAAGATACCCTGTTGTCAACAGTGTGCTTGACACTGTGTGGTGTACATAGGTTCCAAACGTTGGGGACGTTATAACGTGAACGCCGCATAACTAAAAACAAAATGCCAGGAGGATGTAAAAACGCTTGTATTTTGTCTCAGATATTATAGTCTCAAGCACATGCTACGGTCAAAGTAAAGTGTGAAGACAAAAATTATTACCTTTCATATTTACCCCAGATATTGTTCGAAACTTGGTAAACTTCATATTATATGGTCTAAATGCAAGGAAGTAGCACGATATGTATATCGGTTACGAGTATTTTCTTGATCCCATCTTGAAACTGCTATTAAATACAATCAGTAAGGACGCCTTCTGATCTATCTCGAGACAGTTTCTGGACACTAGCATTCTCGGAGTCTTTGCGGGGGGGAAGAAATTCTCTACCAAACAACAAGAAATTGTCAATAGCGAAAAATTAGCCTTGATTGATTATGTGATTCTGGGTGCACTTGCAAAGTTTCTGAGAAACTCCGTTTTGTTTTCGCAGTCATCGTTATTCATATTTTGTTTATATACGGAGCATACTTATTTTGATTTAAAATAAAAAGTTCGTATTTCTTCTTCCTCCTCGTGGAAAATAACTTAACAATTCGTCATTTATGTATGCTCGGTTTCTCGCTTTGCCATTAATTGAGAGCGGAATAACAAGTTCAGTTTCAAAATTACATTTTTCTTGAAAATTTTCCTTTTCAAGCTACAATTTTGTTCTTTTCAGCTACAAAGTATTAGGTTCTTCATCGAATATAATTTATTGAGAAAAATATGCGTCAAAAATAAGCTTGAGAGTGAACCCTTCAAAGGTTACAGTGGAAAATTTCAATTGTTTATAATTTTGTAGTGGTTTATGTCATTGAATTCGGCTCACTGAGACAAATTGAATCATATATGTAAATAAGCCTGATCAAGCGAATCGTCCAAATGTTAGGAGAAAACGGAATTAAGCAACTACAAAAATGTTCTAAATTTAAAACAAACGAAAAGACAAAATATAAAATGATCCGCACCGCAGCAGCAGCAGATGCATCGCCTAGCTCGGATTTCATGTGTATAAAGTGTGGATAGGCACCACATAATTTTGAACACTGGTTAGTGGAGTGCCTGGCTTTGTCGATTTTAGGGTTGGAGTTGCTTGGGTTTCGGTTCCTACACTTTCGATGATCCGCGATAACCATTTGGGCGTGACCCCGTATTTGCATTGATACTTATAAGTTTTTTGCGACGTGTCAACCGTCTTCAAGAACAACTTCAGCAGGTAATTTATTAATATAAGTGTTTCCAATACTGACTGCAGTGGGAAACTAATATAATTTTGTCGAAGCGGATTGTACCTGCTCAATAAATCCAACTAGAAACTGATTAGATAGTCATTGTACTTAATAGAACTTTATGGTCACAAAACTACTTACCATGCAAAACTAAAAAAGTAAATAAGTTATGTGGACTGCGGTTTTTGCTTATTTCAGAAAACAAACATATTTTAAGCAATTTGTATTTGCACGTAATACATATATAATTTTGCAAAGTACCTAGAACAAACAAATGTAAACTGTTTTGAAAATTTTCCGACAATTTTGTTTGACAAATGACTCACTGTCTTATTTGTGAATAAAGTTGGTACATTTCAAACGCTTCTTGGCATTTTTTGCTTCTAAGAATGTTGGTACTGGGAATTCAGTACATGTTTCACCGAATAAATCGTTCTAAAATGTCGCCTATGATAGGTTCGGTTACTATACAGTGACCTCAAAATATTCTGACGTTACTCTAATCCTAAACTAAGTTCAAAGCAATGTTATTTACCGCTAATAATACACAACGTGGTCATTAAACTAAAAATAATAAATTTAAGCAGCCTTGAGAAGTAAATATGTTTTCTAATATATATATCGTTACGAACATGGATAATAACCCCTAGCAGTTTCACGTATATGAGCTTGTGTGACTGCACCAATATATAAATTGTTTTACATAACATTATAGATTGTATGAACCTAGAAGATGTTGATAACGACTATAAATATTGTTCTGACAATCGATGTGTACTTACCGAACACTAATTCAGCAACGTTTGAGATTACTGCGGCCAACCAAACCCAACGAGGAATTTTATCTTCATATGCTTCAGCGGAAGTGAAGTCATAATCAAAGTAGCAAAATATACAATAGGTAGCAAGTGATAGAGCTAACGTTACCGACGTCAAATAGTTTGGATGTAGCTTTCGAGGAATTTTCTGAAATGGCGCAATCAAACATTTAGTTTTTGAATTGGCTGCTTATATCACGCTGATTCAATTAGTAATTGGATTAACCTTGTATCTTGTCAATCTTGTTTTAAGAAGCCCATATTACATCGATTGCATCATACTGCAATTTGCTAATGAACTAAACTTTTAAAAGTTTTTCAGCTGCGCTGTGATGACACTCAAAGCTTAAAGAACCTAATGATAATAAAATAAAGTTCGATTAAAAATAAAAATAAAATAAAGCCCAAAAAATTGACTAAGTTTAAAGTTAATCACAGACAGGTTCTAATTACATATATCAGAAATTCGCTTGGTCTTTTTTAATGCAGATGTTCGCGAGTGTGCAAACGTTTTGTAAGCTTTGTCTAGAAACAACATTTTTTGGTTACGAAAAATTAGAACTCCCAAACATCCCGACAAGGCCTGGAAACCATTCTATTCAGAGTACAACAAGTTGGAGCACTCCGTTCTTCAAGAAGATATATTTAACTTATAACCATATTTGGCCGTTCGCTAAATGAACAGAAGCATTCCTGTCAACGTCAACGGTAGCATCCGGTAAGCCTGTGGTATCCAGTTCATTTATTAGCTTTATTACGATTACAATTTAAAAATTTGTCTGTGGCTGCCAATTTTAGTCCACGTTTTCGAGAAAACTAATTGTCAAATAAGGCACAGAACGCAAAAGCATCTCGAAATGTTACCCAATGGGTATTTTATGACGTCATGGACTGTTTCGATCAAAGTTCTAAATACAAGCTATGCGATTGTAATAGTGGAAATAATGCAGGATGAATTCATTTATTTTGCTTGTGCTCCATACGCACACGGAAGACAACATATTGACCAATTAACTTACTTTATGATTCCAATTTCCACTCATAGTCAAAGTTTTTACAACCAAACACACTTTTGGCTTAGCGCCAAAATAACCACTTTATTAAAAAGTTGCTTGAAATAGTGAACAGATTTCACTTGTTGAAATGATATCACTTTATTATGAGTCTCATGACTTAAAAATAGCTCAATTCGTTGTCTGACTGCAATGTTTTAGCTGAATACGCCGCGCGGGGTTTATTTGAACGTGCGTTGCTATTCATGGCTTTTTTAGTTTACTTAAGATGCCGATCAACAGCTGCTACATAGCACAGTAGATTTACGTACGCGTCTTGCAATAGTAATAGTACAGTCTGTTTACAATCTTGGCTCCGGATTTATGAAGAACTCTTGTATAGCTCGACAAACCCATAAATGCTCAATGATGCACAACTGCACCAGCGTATATTGGAGCCGTGTTTATTATTTGAAGTTTGTTTGATACTTTTGTGTCAGATTACGGATATGGCTGGGTCATAAATGTCATGTCGTCTAGTAAATAATGCAATATTACAAAAAACAGTTAAATGAGAGTACGTGTTTATTTTGTCCACTTCAGTTATTGGTAGACGCTATAACTAAGTCAAAGAAATTAATCCACGAATTGTGCAAATGCAATACATACTTTATGCCTGAAACAATACTACTATTATTTCAAAATTTGACTGCAACATTATTATTATTGGGTTTTTGCATTATGCGGCATTCACGTTATAATGTCACCGCTGTTTGGAACTTCTGTTCAATGTAGTTACGATCGTGCCTTATAGACAGTCCGGGTCACACAAATACCGAAAATCAATTGTAGACTTTGTACGATATTTTTTGTTTACGGTGTTGTACACATCATTAGGTGCCAATTTCGCACGAATTAACAAAAATAGACATCGATGGTAACTAATGTATCGGTCAGTTTTGCTATGTATTTTTCAATTTCGATAGTTGCATCTAAACCATATCCATGCTGACGAGATTATGGCGCACACCGTCAATAAAACTACAAAAAAAGACAGGGTGTGCTTGACACCGTCGAAAAGTGGCAATACCCCTATATATATCAATGAACCAATATAAATCAGATTTAGGTATTGCATGTAATTTTATATGGCATACATCTAATACTAACCATAGTTCCACATTACCTACTACGTAAGCTTTACGGATTAAAAGTTTTGGACTAAAATCTCTAAAATTCCGCTCGTGGGTATGCAGCTTCGTTGTAAGTGAACTGACCTGACCACTATTTTAACTGTTCATGTGAACTTACAAGTTAAATATATATAGATATAATATTAATCCTGTGTCTCGATTAACTGAGAAATATAGGTGTAAACTTTACACTTGATCAACCAATCTACTTAGACAAGAAATGTATTTGACGCCTACAACCGGCTAAGGCGTATTTCAATTTGACTGTTTCATAGTTTTTGTCCAGTTCAGCACGCTATTAATGAAATCTTTTCATCCATGTCAATTGTCGGAGAATGAAACAATAGAAGAGAACCATTATTTATATTCAGAGTTATGATATCAACTGTCACAACGTATTGGTCGTTTTAATTTTGCCATAATAGTATGGTGCGTTTTTGTGGGCATATCTATGCTACTTATTTCATCCCGGTTAGTTATTAAATATTCCTTACAACTTCAGTGCATTATTCTGCTTTCTGACCAGATATAAAGCAGAGTTAAGTTGTAGATCTAACGGTCCCCGCGAAACATTTAATTGAATCCTAAACAGTAATATAATCTATAATTAAAATATATAACAACAATAATATATCTAACTTATTATAACAGAGATAGCTTATTTAAATTTAATGCTTATTTGAACTTTAGAAAACTTAAGAAAACTTACTTACCCTTGCAACAAACAGAAATTGGGGCGTCAGATGCTTAATAATCGGACTCAAATCCACAATATTGTACTGAAATGAAAATAAAAAACGTTATGAATGAAGAATCATTTCGGGTCAGATTTTGACGGCACGACTCAGCCTCTAGACTTTAATATTATTTTATGTCTTGTATTGTCTAATTCAAAGCTGAAACATCCAGTATTTACATGTTCTTATCTAACAATTTTGATTTCTCATTCAAATTTTATCATAAAATTTCATAATATACACAACGCTAATTCTGCACATTGGTACCGCATTAACATTCCTTAAAAATTATGTGATGCATTTACTGCGTACAAATAAAAAATTATTTAGCGCGAATTTAGAAAGCGATCGAACAACAACGCATGTAGAACCGCACGCATCTGGACAAACTAGATTAGTACATCGCGTCGAAATGAACGCAGTCACACAACTGTGACTCTGCAGGGAAGGAGTTGATTTTTGCTTTTCTCGCTTGTTACCACATAAACGTTTAACTTATAACTGTAACTCTTGAACAAAATATTCAAATGCTTCCTTTCTCTGTTCTGTCACATGCAAAGTAAAAAGCGTCAGTTGTGGAAATTGTGTACAGATGATAGAAACTTTACATTAAGTTAGTAAAGCCCCAAAATGCGCTAAATTATAAATCGAGATTTTGAGGTTTGCATAAAATTAAAAAAATAATTACTTATCTGCCGTTAAGTAGATTTATAGTAAATATAAGATTCTACGTAACTTGTTAAATTTTTCTGTACCACCTGATAATTATGAAATCCGTCTGTACATTTTGCCAAAAAAATTTCTAATTTGCATGTAATGCATCATTTACCTTAAGATGTGTGCACCTAGGGCCGGATTCCGTCACAGAGCCAATTTCGACTCGTGACAAAAACCCACAAACACATCCGGCCCTTCATAAATAAAATAAATAGCTAAGCTATGCTAGTATGTTTGCATGGGCAGGGAGTGGCTATTTTTCAGGGTTTGATAGCCGGGACGGGCTACTGAAAAGATATTTATTACATTCAGTTTAGCAGATTGTGTTACATCGAAAATATTTAGCTTTAGGCCCAAAAAAGGCAAGATTATGCGGGATTCACGTTATAATGTCCCCACCAGTTGGAACTTTTGTCCCCCTGTAGTGTAGGCTATACCGTAAAGACAGTGACATCGACAATCATACCATATACAAAATATGAAGGTGTCAGGAACACCCTTAGCTACTGGATTTTGGCAGTAGAGTGCCGCGGGAATCCTATTGTTCTGCAGTGACAGTGTGGCAGACACCGTATAGCATTAGTATGGTGACTTCCATATTGTAAACTACTGAATAAAAATTTTTTATCGTTGAAAACATTTTATTCTGACTCTAAAATGTAGAATGCATGATAAATTCGGAAGTAGCACTTGAATCTATCCAGTGCAGTCCTAGACAGTTGGGCCCTACCAGAACCCCATCCTTGGGGCTCGCACCCGAAGCCAAGCACTCACCCCTGAACCCAAAGGCATCTCCCCGAAGACAAGCACACCCCCCCCGAATCCAAGCACCCCCAAAGCAAGCACCCCCCTCGAAGCCCCGCACCCCCTCCCATCGAGTTCCCGCACCCCACAGGGGTCCTAAACTCTCTTACGGGTTCTCGAAGTCACCCTCGCCAAGTCCCTGCATCCCCCGGGGCCCCGAAACCGGCACCGTATACACCTCACCCCCCGAAGACAAGAATCCCCACCTGGGCCACTGGATTTTTTTACCGTATTTTCGACTCAAAATTGAAAATCTTTCCGGCCGCCTTCGGAGTGGGGAGGGGAACGCGGGGCCTGGCAGGTGCGAAGACTCAGTAGGTAAACCCAGGTTCTCGGTGCAGGGGGTCGACGACTCTGGAGTGTTGCCCCCGTGAAACCCTGCTCCGGCGTGTATGCGTAAATCACTAATATTCAACTTGAGATCACTAGATATTTATGATATCACGAAATAGAATCACAATGGTGCAGACGATATCGGATTAAGCTACTAAAAATCCTGCGCCATACATCTTGCAGTTTTTCTACGGTGCCCCGTAGGCTATATGGGAATGGACCCGACAGTATGTCCGATACCATCAAAAACATATGATGTGCTTGACAGCCTCTAAAATAAAGCTAACAGCTATCTAGCTACCCTATAAACTTATATTCAAAAAGCAGAGGGTGTCTAAGACACCCTGTTGTGAAGGGTGTGCCTGCCACAGGGTGGGGTACATAAGTTCCAACTGGTGGGGACATTATAACGTGAATCCCGCATTAGTAGTATTTAAAAGCAAAGCGCATAAATTCACGCAAAATAAATACGTAAATATACCTATTTTCAAAATTTTTGTTTAAGCGCGTTTTACAAGCCAACCTAATAGCTATGTAAAACATGCTTTTTCATGCATGAAAATTATGCTGTTATACCTGGAAGGATGTCTTACGAATATATGACCATCACTATCATTAATTTCCATGTTTAACGATTTTAAATTGTCGTCATATATTTCTGGCTTTTACGCCGATTACGACCCTTGTGACAATTTATCAGCCTCATTTACTATTAGCTATACATATTTGCAGGGTCTCGCTCGGCCCAAAAAATGTCACACTGACTGACCGCGGCAGACTGTGACAAAATCCGGCCCTGCTGCACACATCTTAAGGTAAATGATGCATAAGAACTGTTGTGTACAGGTTTAAGCATTTCTATATATAATACATCCGCATGTTCCGGAGCATTCAAATTTTACATAATTTATATTATGCTCTACATTTTCGACATATTTCAGAATTATATGTGAATTTATTATCAACAGATAATATCAGTAATTTTATTTGATATTTTGCAAACATTGTTCAATGGTGCTAACTTAATTAAAAACCACGACACGGAACCTTGAGCATAACATAAATCGGCTCTTTATGTGTACATATCTGATTAGACCATATAAAAATTTTAACGATAAAAATAGTTTTGCGGGATCTAGTGCGATATGTGTCTACTCAGACATTTAAAACTAAAAGTCATTTAGACTTGGATTGCCAAATATATATGGTAAATCTTTGAGGATTCGCGACTTAAGAGAAGTCAATTTAAATCGACCTGCCGAAGCAGAAGTTATATTAACCCGGTTGTTCCGAGTCGGTTTGGCACAAAAAAATTGGTGTCAAAATGCCATTTCCAAGCCCATTTAATTCGACTTGTTTTGAGTGGTTAAATCTTAAAGCCGTTCGAATTTGGCACCTCGGATAAACATGATGTTTACGATTAACTTCGCGGAGAAGCTTGCAGTAGTTCTTCCATTTTAAAACTCGATTTAAACTACCCTGCAGCTTCTGGGGAAAGTAAACCTTTTTCCATCTTATCGTATCTTGAACTATTTTTTAACCTTAGAGTGATGGCATAAAGTTTTTTAACTCTAAGCCTAAGGCTGAACCTAAGCCCAGTATATAGCATAAAAGCCTAAACCTTAGTAGACTAAGCCTAAGACTGAGCCTAAGCTTGTACAGAATTAACGAATATTAAATTTTTTCTTACGGTGCTCCTATCAAGTTTTCTTTTCTACGCGAGTATAAGAGGCACTGCACTAGACATGATCCGAATTTTGTGTTTATCAATAATACCAAGAGTGCATTAGGGAAGAGTATGTACTACTTTGCTAATCTATGTTTGACAACACGGGCGTTTTCGTCCTGACCTACATTTCTGGCGGTCATCATGCACAGACCCCCAGTTTTAGGTGGAAGGTAGCTCGGACCCCTCAGTTGTAGGGGGTATGTCGTCAGTCCCCAGTTCTAGGGGGTCGGTTGAATCGGCACCTGCTTTCCAACCGATACACCTAAATCTGTGGGGTCGTACATACCCCATAAATCTGAGGTTTTGAGCTATCGACTAAAATGGGGGTCTGTGCATAACCCCCCTCCCACCAAGAAATAGGAAGTCTGGCCGAAAACGCCAGTCTTTTATCTTGGGTTTACATTAAACTCTAGGGAAGTGTCATACTCTTCCTTTATACAATCTTAAAAATGCCAACAATAAATTTTTGCATGACAAAACACTCATTGTTAAGCGATAAGCTGCAGTACTTCGCTAACCTTGTCATTCATCTTGTGGATTAATTATTTTAGCTTTCCAAATAACTTGATACTTACAACCACCACACCTAAAAAAGAAAACAAAAAATATATAAAGGTGTGTACGTGTGTATGCGTTTGTTCCTGATGTGCAGCAAGGAAATCCTGCATTGCAACACATCTCAGTTCCAGCCCAAATTTTATTATAACCATGCCGCGCTGTGGTATGCCTGAATTTATTTATGGTTCAAAAATTCAGACGAAGCTATAATTGTACGTGTTTTCTAGGTTAACATGTGCATGTTACCTGATGTCTAAGGCGTTGTTTTCATTAACTATGGAAGAATGGCTATGTCAAGTTATAGTGCAAATTCCATGGTAGCATCAATTCGGGTGTACTGAAGCCGTGGTATCAGTATCTCAGTTCCAGCCCAAATTTTTTTATAACCATGCCGCGCTGTGGTATGCCTGAATTTATTTATGGTTCAAAAATTCAGACGAAGCTATAATTGTACGTGTTTTCTAGGTTAACATGTGCATGTTACCTGATGTCTAAGGCGTTGTTTGCATTAACTATGGAAAAATGGCTATGTCAAGTTATAGTGCAAATTCCATGGTAGCATCAATTCGGGTGTACTGAAGCCGTGGTATCAGTCTCGTAATGGTATATGTCCCGCTTCCCACTGGCGCATTGGGGGCGGGACATTGGGCCTAGCGCCACCCCCCCCCCCAATTGTTCAAACTCCCAAAAATACCAAAGGTCCCGTTGATTATTTTTTCAACATGGGTGAAATATACATTGAAGGCCATCAAGGACATCAAGAGTTCGGCCGCAGTCTGAAAACCATACAATAACTTATATCATAAAATGACAAGAAAACGAAAGTGCCGTAAACCTAGCAGAGTTGTATTAGCTTAGTCTTAACATTGAAATAATATACAAGTGGTTAATGCTTCAATTGATCAAAAATGCAAATATCAAGTGATTTCAACAGTGGAACGAACTATTCTGATTCTACTGAACTGAAACTAATAGTGAGTTAAAACCTTTACATTTTATAAAATGTCAATAATTTGAGAAAATAAGCGTAAAACAAGCATCCGTGGACTAAGATTTAGCAAATTTGTAACGTTCATTCATATAAATGTTAATGAAGCGGCAAAATCATTTTAAACAAAGCTATGTAGAATGAGCCTTTTGTAAATATTAAAATGCTTTCGAACTGCAACAAAGTTTCGTCAGTGTTATTTTATTGCACGTTCTTTATATTGAACAGATTTCATAAAACATAAATTGAATCATTACATAGAATGTCAACGAACTGGAGGCTATTGTAAAAGTCAGCTACTAGTTGTAACAGCGTTTTCTCTAAAAATAAATAAACGGAAATAGCAAAATAAAATTATAGTGAACATGGAAGAATAAAACGGATATAAATTTGCACTTTTGTTATAATGCATATGGCGTGAGCGAACGTGTCGCATATATCTATATGTATTGCAATATCTTGCTCGCGAACCAAATTATGAAACGCAAAAGTAGCGAGTTTACGTTCACTAACAAATTCACAAATTCAAAAGTTTAAACTCCAAACGGCCAGTAACAGTCGCTAACATTTTTGAAGTAATCAATAACCGGGCAATTTGCTGTTCGTTAACGTTTTGGAACTGTTAACCAAAAGCCGTTAGTTTTGTTCTCAGTGAATTTTACGGATTGTCCGTACACCGTCCAAGCGATTGCCAATCGCTAATTTCAAAATAGGATGGTAAGCGACGCAGGTTAAGTTTACTCATGTATAATTTGCTATTATCACTGGCGTTTTGGAAGTGACATTATGAAATGCCGTAAACTAAACCAACGAGTCTTTCGCAACAATTCGGGCAACGACCGAATTTCGTCGATATCCCGGCACCCAAAGGAGCAAATTTGATTCATGTGGCCAAAAACTGATCGGCACATCGTTTATCGACACCAACAGCGACAGAAGTTTCTTATCAATGTCTTTCGCTTGGCTGTAACGCCATCCGATTGCAAGCGCCTCAGAGCCGCGATCGCTATAGCGATCAAAACTTACGGCTGTCAAACACCACAACTTCGGCTGAACGACGATAACCAAATGGTATTCGTGGCAGTTCATCGTCACGTAGCACAACCGATATTAGACTAAGATATCCTGCGTATATACAGATTTGCAGTCAACTGTAGCGACTACTCATTGGACCAGTCGTTTCGTCTAACGACTGATGCGGTGGCAACTATTGCCAACAACGATATGGTGACTAAATTTCTGCTGCACAGTATCGTCAAATCAGTGACACAAGATTTATAAGTTGTTTGTACTATTCAAATCCGTATTCGAGGAGCGTTCGAATCAGCGGTGCATCGTTACTCGTGGACCGCAGTGCATTGCAAGACAACGAAAAATGTTTGCCGATAACTTACAAGAAAAATATAAATACGCCGAACTCGAACTTACTGGTATTGTGCAACGAGCAGAATCGCCCTGGGCAACGCCTCTATACGTTGCTTAAAAATAGGAGGGGAGATTGCGACGGCGTGGCGGACACCTTAACATTCGCACAGCGCCCAATCTTTACCCGATACTGAACCTAAACGACATCATCAACCAACTACCCGGATAACGAGTCTTCAGCAAGCTGCATTCAGTCAAAACATCTCATCAAGTTCTAGTAACACCGGAATATATCCAAATGACTGCTATCACACCGCTATTCGGCATATTCATTTACTGAAGCATGTCATTTGGCCTGCAAAATGCGTCACAAACGTTCCGGTAAATTTTTAAAATTCAATTTTTTGGTCGAAATGATCAGGGGAAGTCTCGAGGATCACAAAAATACCAAAATTTCCAGAATCTGGCCATTTTTGGGTAAACGCAGGCTGGGGGGATAATAGAAAAGAACCCTTTAATACGCGAAAACAATGTTTTTAAATCAATTGTCACATCTTGTTTAGTTTCGCATCGCAGCGCGAATTGCATTGCTCAAGCAAATATTCTACTCAGTATGTGTCTCGATAAAAAGTTGATTTGTTTTAAGTATTATCATAAATTTTCCAATTAATTCATAACACCTATTGTAACAGCGCCACACAAGTTTACAATATATATTGCTCACTAAAGGACTATCAAATCCGTCAATCATTGAAAATAATGTTGTTAAGCAAAAACACCAGATTTGTGGCTATTCAGAAAGAATAAAAACGAACGACTAAATTTATGAGCGGTGTTCGAAAAAGGACGAAAAGATTTGATTTGGGAAGAATTCAGCCAAGCAATACGCAAATAAAATATGCCCAAACAAGCATTAAATTTGATATATTAATTAAAAATAGGATGGTTAGCGGGGTCACTTTAAGTTTAGTCGCGCATTAGTATTTATTTTAAATGTTATTTCTTAAAGTTGAATGGCCATTTGTTTTGAATCGTTCCCTCCGTTATGAATTTATTGAAAATTTCTTGTTTCTTATTGCAAAACTATTTTTATTAAGTTTGTGTTTCTCTTAAACTTTTGCCACATGAATTAATATGTATTTTTTGAACGTTGAATAAATTTTCTCCACAGTGGCGTACTGAACCTGGATCTCTTCGGCGCGAGTCGCTTATGCTAGTCACTGAGCTATATATGAGCGGTTGCTTGGCGCGGTAAGAAATGCCGTATCAGAGCGAATAACACCGTACGTGTAAACACACATCCCACGACAAACTGTCTCACTGTGTTGCTTCACAATGTGCGCTGTATTAAATGTGTGGCCTTGTGCAGGAAAGGGTTAGTAAATATTTTGCCATGAAAGATTCTGGGGTTGTCGTGACGCCATGTGCTAATTTTATTAATTTAAATTTTTTGAATATTATATAATCCAGTGGTTACTGTTCCATAGTTGCGTTAAATACAATGTCTATAGTGCTAGCATTCGGCGATCATTTTAAGACAGACGTTCATTGACAAGGTAGTTAGATACTTCGGGGCTGTATCGATCAAACCAGGAGTAAGAATTCTCAAGTTAAAGGTAAAAGTTACGTTAGTATATGGATCACGAGCGTGTGCTTATAATATATACAATTCGTTTTATAAAGGTCCAATATAAGCGAACTACCAGTAACAAATCATTAATGTAAACATATTGGTCATTCGATTGGTAATCTGATATTTAGCTTTTCTGTGCTCGGGTACTCAGCATAAAAGCTTTTTGACTCTCATGCTACCTAATATATTTGCTTTAAACAAAGTTTGATCCCGAAGCAGTAACAATTAAAGTCTTTGTTTTCAATTATAACCGTTTTGGGTATAGTCGTTGTGTTCGCTAAAACAGAAGTCCTCTTTCGGCATAATTACATTTGTCATGAATAAAAACACCTTGTGCTAAACCATAATTTTATTTTAATAGCCATAGAGATTCACAGCTTTGATTAGTGCTGCTGAAATGACTATAAAAATGATTGAGGAAAGCAGTTAGTATCTTTGTTTCCAGTTTTTATAATGTAGCCCGTGTGAGTCTACGTAACGGTGGTTCTTCTAATTGGTAAAGGTTGTGCCGTATACCTACAACCCAACGCCAGTTCAGCCGTACAGTTTGGTTTTAACTTCGATGAATTTGGTCCTTAGGTTTGTTTCACCCAAACCTTTATTACGTCATCTATAGTAACTTCAACAACATCAATCACATACATATACCAACAATGAATACTTACGTTAACAGGATAAATCAATAGCACTCCGATTGAAATACGCACGTACAATAGCACGAAATATTGTAATCACCGACTGGAGCAACTGA
>JASANE010015088.1:0-38503 GCA_030248225.1 Trileptium ribeirensis
AATTGTTTTCTTTTATGGAATTGAAAGTACTAGAATTTTATTCGCTATGACGTTGAAAGCGGTGGAATTTTATTCTGGTATTGGCGGAATGCACTGTGCACTGGAAGGTATGTAAATGCTACTTATGTAAACCTTTCTTGTTACTTTACCGGTGTGCGGGATAAAACATGATGGTATTGATTTTCGCGTAAACCAATATCGGATAGTACAAGAGTGAACGTACTTAAACGGTAGTAAGACCCGTCTACACTGAATAGCTCACAGAATGCGCAATCAAAAAAAGGTATTACTATTATACTGATGAAGGTATATTATCGTTAGAAAGTTATGGATTATTTTTAGATGTTTTCAGACACTGGCATGTGTCGTTCTTGGCTGCTTCAAAGAAACTTTTCTTAAATTCGCGTGGAAAGTATTTTTTAGTTTAGTAAACCATGCAGAAGTTACGCTTTCATTGAAGTCAATCATATACAAAACAGGTTAACAGGTTTTTGATTGATTGAGGAAATATTTATGTATGTAGATTTACGCACCAGCCTATTTTTATTGGTTTAGTCAAAGGTTCATGTCATAATTTTAGCTGTTTACATAAATTTATTTATAAGTAATATTCCGATGTACAATTTCGTGTTATATAGGGTAAAGCGTTCTTTTAGGTGGTGTATCATCAGGAATGACAGGGGACTAGTGTAAAATGCGAAAAAATGACTCATCAATACACCTGCGGACACTTACTATGCTATGTATCGATGGCCAATTTTAAGGAATTCTTACAGAAAACTTTTCGTTTAACCAAGTGTTTAAAGGTGTTGCTTGCCTAAGTATTTATCAAACCTGTGGTAATTTAAAAGCTAACATGATAGTTCAAGCCTGTGATAAATCAGGCGCTAGTGCAATATAACGAATATGTTTTCAGTTTTGCAAGCTTCCTGTTGAAGTTGTCGCTGCAAATGAAATTAACGACGTTGGAAAATATTGTTTATCGGCATAATTTCCCGTCGATGCTAGCCTTAATCAACGGAATATCTGTGTATGTTTTGCGTTTCATTTGCCATTGTCCCTACCAACATACCATTTACATTATCGTTGAAGATATTGCGCTTGTTATAGAATATTTTCAGATTGATGGATAAAAAATCTCGGTTTTTATTATTTAGTATTTAATGTGGCAGTGGTGAAAGATAAAAATTATTCGTGACTATGTTTGTAATTAGTGCGCTGAGACCTTTGAGGACACTAAGTTGGAAGTGATGATTTTCGTATCATGCTAGAAGTGCAGCTGGATCAGTTCGAACAGACATTATGCCATACATGCCAATGCAGGGGTTCAGGGGACTACCCCCTAAGGCCTCGAACCCCCTTTCACGCCCTGGTCTACACCATGAGGATCAGCCCTTCCCCTTCTTCCAAAGGCGAGTGGGTAATTTCAGAAATTGCTCCTTTAAAAATCGGTGGAATTGAAAAAATGAGAATATGATCGGCATAAATAGATGCTCTTCGAAAGTTTCATCGTCAAATTATTCAGTACTTCCTGTAGGCACCTTCCCCAAGGGCCTCTACCCCTTAAGACGACCTTTCTCCAGCCGACTTGGCTAACTCTCCGATCCACCGAACCGGGCTGTGCTCCATGAGAACTCACAACTTCAACATAATTGATATAATGTATTGTCAGAACGCAGGGAAACGTAATGGAGATTGTGTGTTGTAGGCTGAAAATCTTTTAAATCCGTTTCTGTGTGTGTGATCGGCCATAAATCAGGAACGACTTAACCGATTTTCATGATGTTGGGCTTATTCAAACCGGCACAGCCGAGTCAGCGTGTAGATTCCGAACATTTTTGATTTTGGTCTGATTCCGTGGTTTGGGGTCATAAAGGTTTTTGCCCCATTTTACCTTAATTTAGTACGCTTCCACTGGAAGCAAGGTTATTTTTATCCTTAGAACTTTCGATTTTTTCTCTGGATGGTTTCTATTCATAGTAAATTGATAAAAACCGATGCCTCTTTTCTTGTTTTTCATTTAGGCTCCGGTATCTGGAATTTATGGGGTTTGAGGTATGACACGATCGTGGTTCTTCGATCCCAAAATTGGAAAATTTGTTCTGACGTCCTGGACGGTTTAAAAGATTTACCTGGGGGTTTTCGGGCATGGTAAACTCATTGCTGGCGTTGGTTGTTTTCTCTCACCCATGGTTCTATGGGTACGAGGGCATGGCGCATTCTTGGTTCGGGGTCAGAGGTCAAAATGAGGGTTTTTACTCATTTTAGTGCTCTTCACGGAAGCAAGGTTATTTTTAACTTAACTTTCATTTTTTCAGGTTGGGTTTATTTCATAGTAAGATTATAAATGCCGATGCCTCTTTTTTCGTTTTTCGATTAAGGCTCCGGTTTTGGAGTTATGGGGTTTGAGGTATGGCACCCTCGTGGTTATTCGAACCAAAATTGGAAAATTTGTTCTGACGTCCTGGACGGCTGAAAAGTTTTAATATTCGGGCATGGCAAACTCTTTGCCAATGTTGATTTTGTTCTGCGACCCATGGGTACGGGGGCATGGCGCCCCTATGGTTCGTCGACCCATAATTCCCAATTTTATTATGACGTCCTGGGAGGCTGATAGCTTGGACTTTGGGAGTTTTCGGGCATGGAAAACTTTTACCGTTGTTAGTTTTTTCTAACTTGTGTGGTATTGCGTGATATCCACATATAGCATATAATTGACGTATGCTATTGAGAGCTGATTGGATGTGCATGCAAAACGCGTAGGTGTACCTATGCTTCACTACGTTCTGCAATCTCGATACAGTTACTAGTAGTAGTTGTGTCGTTTGATTTGAACCAGTATCGCTCGAATACCGTTAATAAGAGAAAATTTAGCTTTTAACAGAACCTTATCGACCGTTTCCGCAGCCTATCTGGTGCCATGTGAGAACAGTTATTAGCATCCATTAGGAATTTTGCTTTTAATGGATTGAAGCAACCGTCTCCGGAGCCAACCAGGTATCGTGTGACAACCGTTATTAACATGCACTAGAAAATTATATTTTAATGGAACCGAAGTGGTTGTTTCTGTAGCCGATACGTTTGCATGTGAAAACCGTTAGCATACAAGAGAAATTTTGCTTTGTCGGTTGTTATATTCTTGAGATTAACAAAGCATAATAGTACATTACAACGTATTTTTGTACTTTACAGAATTTGTTTTGTGGTTTACTGTGCGTCAATGATTGAGGTTTGTTTGATGCCACAGAAGATGGATTGAATATCAAAAGATTAAGCTAAGCGTCACTTTTAGATTTTGTGGTGGGTCGATCCGTATGATTGTCGGGACAAACCGATTTCTTCGAACCGTTAGTACTTGTAGGTGTCAATCCTAGCTGAGCCCGGAAATACAACGTAAATATCATTTTGTGAATTAAGCTGAAAATTATTTCTAGAATAATTGCTACTGTGCTAGTCACATTGTTACTACTGCAGTGAATTCGCTAGAATATGTCAAAACAGAAAGCTGCAAGTCAAAATGAACAATATACAGAACTCGCCACAATTGATCACTGCTGGCTCGTTGTTAGCTCTTTGCTCGCTCATAAATTGCTCGTTCATTATGAAATTATTGAATTCGGAGATGGAGAAGCTCTAGCTTCGGAATCGAAGAACTCTCACTGGACCGCACTATGGTGAAAAAGATGGGCGTCCGTTTATTTTTTCTCTGTAAACAGAACTTCGTTATCTCAGCGTAAACCGATATGGACGTGTGAGGGCACATATGAAAGCTACAATACGGTAGTTGTGCCTTTTGGAAGTTTTATTCCGATCCGACACACCCAGATCTCACCACAAGGGGTCAAGGGGGGTACCCAGCGGTACATGGCTAAAATGGGCGATTTTGGGACATTTTTGCTCATAACTCGGCAATCATTAAGCCGATTTGAATCATTTTGATATCAAAATATGTGCCATAGGAAGCTTTATTTATGGGTATATAAATTGTTTTGGTCGGGTCCCTATGGGACATGGGGGACTTTAGCCAATGCTCAAATTTCCAAAATTTTGGTCAAAATTTATCGAGGTGTAGCTATGTAACCACTTAAGTTATTCGACCGGAATTTGGTGTGTGGATAGAGCTACTGGAGGCTACTGTAAACAGATGTGACGTAGAGCCCCTGAGTCAATTGGTATTTGAGGCCAAAGTTGGGCCGGACGCCATATAAATAGTCATCTGTGACATTACCACTTCTAACGGTATATTAATAGATTTGTTGATCTATCTGTTCGTTATATCAGTGGGTGAGACACGGCGAGTGCCAGTTTCGCTGCATCTATGCCTTATTGAACAGCAGATTAATAAATATTTTTGGTATATATTTTTAATGAGTTGTTCCACTGTATGTTAACGTTACAGTTCCTCACTTCTCCGAACTCGTACACTTGGCATGTCGCCAAGATTCTAGTATAGTTCGTTTTCTTCGCTCGCAACTCGCTCACCCCCAAGGCGACAGTCAGTTGTGCCTAGTACTGTATAGTGAAATCGAGTCGCAAGATTGTGAGTGGAGCAATAATTGCTTAAAAATTTTTTTTAAAGTGTGGGGAGGACGAAAATATAGGGGTCGCTGGAGTCGTTTAGAGGTTTAGGTAGGATGGTCTTATGTCCTTGTAAAATGCGGTATATATAAATGTACAGTAATAATAATGATGAAAAATTAGACAGGTTTGTGCAATTTTTTGGTTACCCCATCTATATATGTCGGTATAAAATAAAACTGTGCTCTCCAAATACGGGGGCGGGTGGGGCCTCTGGTATTTTTCGGTTCCCCGTAGTTCAGAACAGATTCCCCCTGGTAAGATTTTGGGCTCCCCCGGTTAACCGCCTCTTGGAATTTTTTGTTTCCAATCGGTCCAAAGTACATAAAATTTTATGAAAATTTGCTTCAGTTTCTCTTTTTCTCCCCATAAAAGGCGTTTTGCCAATGTTTCTGGCACGATTTTAACCGCTTTTGTCTTGGCAAAATGCCCCCTGGCAAAATCGGGAGCCCCTGGTTCGGAACCAGGAAGGCCCCTGGTTCATGCCCCCTTGCAAAATTTTCAGCTAATGGAGAGCCCAGTAAAATATTCCCATACTTTGAAATTTCTTCCGACAACAAACATGGGACCCCAAACTATTGCGCATTGCGGGAGATTGTGGACATGGCAGGAGAAACATTAAAGCTCTAGGAATGTTAAAATAGTCAACGTATTGCACTGAATGATCGAAATCATTTCCAATCTATATTATACAGACCAGCACATATTGTTTGGCTCATTTCAGTTTAAGTAAATGGGCTCTTTATGTCGTGTTTGCGAATAGTCGTGTGTCATCACATGACTAACGTAATACTACCGCATTTCCGAATTATGGACACTAAATCTCTATGTTCTTTTAATTGCTGTAAAACGGTTTATTGATCATTGAATTAAAGCTACAGTTCACTTTGTTTTGACTTTGTTCTTGGGTTGCATATTATACAAGTTTTAAGAAAGTGAAATATAAGCGCTTGCCCCTATTATCTATTTGTTGCAGTATGCTGTACACATTGCCACAAATATCATAATTAGTTTCAAAAGTTTTCAATCTTGAATGTAAAACTTTTGGGTGCTGAAAAGTGCACTTTTTCACAGCAATTTTTTGTCGTACAGTATGTACTAACCATGACACCATTTCCAATATACCACATAACACTGTGCGAAATTGAAAATCATAGTGTATTTTCCGCCGCAAATGACACGACACTAGTATGTATTATTATGGAAAGTACAATCGTCCACAGCAAGCTATTGTGACGCGTTCTTGTTGCACAACTCTAATTTCAAAATTTCATTGAATTCTGAGTAGTGGGTGAATTGTCTTGACGCGTTCTTGTTGCACAACTCTAATTTCAAAATTTCTTTGAATTCTGAGTAGTGGTTGAAACGAATGCTCACTGACCAGGATGATAAATTCCGGCGGGTCCGTTTCTTAGTTTTTTTCTTTTTGGGTACACGCATTACTTTAACTGAAAGGTTCTTTTTCCATAAGAATAAAAAGCAATTTGTCTACTAGTACACAATCGGCTATGTACATTTCAGAAATTTACAGCCAGTGCAATTATTGATTTAAGTTAGCTGAAAATGGAATGGAATCCTATAATTTTATTAAATAAGGTTGTATGTAATAATACAGTGCTTGCTAAAGTAGATGCTTCATCAGTTAAGCAAGTAGTTGAACCGTTATTTACTATGTGATAATGTTTTTTCTCACTTTTTCCACAGGGGTTTTGGATGTTGCCTCATGATGGCTCCTGTGCTTTTCACTCATAGGGTTTCACCTGCATTTTCCAGCAATTTTTACCGCTTATTATGTTTCAAAAAAACATGAACTTCCATGTTTAGGTGGTAGATTAGTTCGAAAGTGAACGTCCAGTAGGGTTCAAAAACTAAGTACAATAGAACCATCAAAATGAATTTCAAAAATTCATAATGCAATAAATTAATTCATTTTATTTGAAAATATTTGAAATTTTACAATTTTGAAATTTGTCTAACTGCGCCAAAATCGAAAACGAACGAAATTGAAATCGCTCGAAATTTCGTTTCATCGAAATCGATCGAAATTTTGCATATCGATTTCGATTATTTCAAAAATGTCGGTCGATTATTTTGCACTTAATTCTGGCCGTAACTGTACTACATGTTGTAGTACTGCCTCCAATTGCATAACGTTTAATATTATAAAAAATTGTGTTGGTGTGTATTCTAGGCCATTTCAAAAACTGAACTGGATAGCCTCAATGCTGAAATATGGACCCTGTCACCACCGTGCCAGCCATTTACCAGGTTTATTTCAAAATATTTTTATTTTGTTAGTGTATTGTACATAATATTGGCGTTAGTAAGTAAGTTACTTGTATATTGAAGTTAATTAGAAGCAACGTTGGAACCGTTGGTTTGGTAACACAGCTTCTATCGGATAACCAGTTCAACCCAAACACTGATTGCTAATTGTAAAATTCATTGCTAATCCTTAAACACAGTTTATTTATTGCGAGATGCTGTTGACAACAGCAACTTTTAGCTAATTAATGTAGAGGCAAATGTTTTCGCCCCCTATTTTACGAGTCTTAGCAAAATTCTGGGCATTAATGAAATGAACAGTGTATTTCCGTCGCATTTTTTGTGTACAGAAAAGTATGCACGGTCTCGAACTCCCGGATAGCCGGTAGCAAACGAATGCATTAAACTGTGTGAAACTAAAAAATGTTAAATAAAAAGCTCTGGAATTCTCACCGACCACTCACCAAAATGACCATACATGGCTATAAAGGTGGAAGATGAGGGACTGTCCCTCAGAGGCGTCGGATCCCACTTGGCGGTGACCACTTCCCCCAAAACGTCGTCCGGCCGCCTCCCCTGGAAGGCGCTGCAAGCGCCGAACCTATAGGTGGCGCTGTAGGTGCCACATCCCCCTCCTTGTTCGACCAGCTGATCACCCTGCAAGGCTTCTAAGAACCCGTCTAACTCCCTGGGACTTCAGAGCTCTCTCGTGTATTGAATAAACTTAACGGATAATCATTGTTTATACTCTCAGCGTTCTAACGTTTAGATTAAAATTGCTGCTTTGTGGCATTTCCAGTAATGTGTAATACTAAAAGCTAAGATTAAGTTTTAAAACACAACATGGCTGCGATATTTACGCTGTAATCGGTCGATAGCTTAGCAAGAACAATAATAATTGTTAGACATAAAGCAGTTTGTTGCTGTGACGGTTTAAGCACCAGAAAACTTATTAATAGCAAAAGATATGATGTCCTTATCGTTCAAATCAAGATTATCACATCAATTATAGACATTTTATTTCAATACATTTTAGGTAATTTAGTTACGCCATTGTTCGTTTCTTTACACTATATAAATGTATAATATATCTTATTGCGACTAAGCAAGCCCCAGAAGACAATAGATTTCTTGAACTCCGTTATAACATAGGCTTAGATAGCCAAGCACTTAGAGCTATATTCATGTTGTCAAATGACATTTTTATAATATATATAATGTACCAAAAATATGATATATAGTAGAACCAAATTTTGGCGGTGTACCGTTAATTATATATGATAAGCAGTTAAGAAGCAGAAAGAGACAAAGCTGACTTACATTATGATTATACTTTACGAGCGTACATAAAGTTATGTTGGACAACGGCTGCAAAAGCCGTTGGGCGGTCGTTAAACGGCCGGATGTTTTAGGCCGACCGTCGCCTCGCCGGCTGAGGATTTTTCCGGCCGTCGACCATCGGCAAGCTGTCGGGTAACTGTCAGCTGACGGCCAACGGTCGGTCGTTAACAATTTATTTTTAGCCGATCACGGCCGGGAAACCCGTTGGCTGCACATTAATCGTTAACGGATGTGAAAGCCGATGATCAGCAATTATACTTCGTCGCTCGGCCGGCCGTAGTCAGTACGTTCATTGCTTTATAGCAAATTAATTAAGCCAGGATACCGAACATTGCCAACAACCTACATAAGGATTTTGTACCAATCTAGTACAATTTTGTCATATTTACGTATATACTAAACAGGTTACCCAACGATATAGGTTACTAAAGTAATCATGCGCCAATGTTCAATGATAGATCTCAAATCAAACCGTCCCATATCATAAAATAGTGCAGTGTAGCCATAGCCTGACTAGGCGTAACATTCGAGACTATAGTCGTTGCATTGTAGGCTGAATAAAATCATCACATACAAAGCGAGTAAATTGTTGAAGAAATCCTGAAGAACGTTTACGAAAATTAAATTATTGTCATAGCAACAGAAGCTTCTTTGCGGTCAGCCGGCCACTGGCCCTTAGCCGACCAGGTGTTGCCTTTGCCTCCTCGGCGGTCCTTTACCGTCAGCCGGCTCAAAATTTTACTGGCTTTCTGACGGCCGTCTGTTTGACTTCAAAGCCGTTGCTCAATGCTAAAGTAAGATGTTTATTGACGTCCAGTTTTTCTCTAATATGCTTGTATTTTTTAGTCCTGTCTGCAAACATCCCGAATCTCATCACCAGCTTCGAGTAACACATTACTACAGTCATTTACGCTATAATGGCGAAAATATATCGATACATATTGGTATTAAATTTGTATTTAATCAGCTTTTTACTATAACCTGAACCTGTCCATCCCGAGGTTGAGTTAGGATGTTCTGACTTTGTTGAGTTAAAACATTGAAATTTCGAGCTTAGCTTGGATGTTAAACGCCGAAGTTCCAGTAGCTCCAAGCCCAGCAGTGCCCGAACGTTCTGGAATAATGTCGGGCGAGAGCGCCCAAATATCCTTCACGTTAAAAACTGCTGAACCGTTTCTACGTTGTCTATATTTGATAGCAGATATGGATACTTGTGAACAATATTCAAGGATGGGGTATACACAATACCAATATGAGAATACCCAATAGAGATGGTGAGAAGAGTACCAATGTATTTGTAATCCAAAAATCAGCGAAAATGTATTTTTAGTGACACGATATCTTTGGTTACAATTATGTTTATACGGCTACCAGAGTTATATCATTGCATTGTATCAAGAGTGCATGATTTCGTGAGAATTTCTCAAAAAATTATCACGTGTAAGGATTGAAAACGAGCATTGGAGTTTTAATAGCGTGGTCACATGAGGTCGCCTAGCACTTGTGAGGAATATTTTAGCACGGCAAAAGTAGTTTTGGCCGAGAATTCCTACGACAAATTAAGCGGTCCGTTCTTCGCACGATTTATAGTTTTGGCACAGTCAGGATTTGCCCCACTGTTGCCTACACAGTCAGGCTTTGCCCCACTGTTGCCTACACAGTCAGACTTTGCCCCACTGCCGCCTACACGGCCAGGCTAATGCCTATAACTCAACGCAAGCGATGCACTTGCTAGCCCAGTGCGAACATTATATGGACCACTAAAGCAAACCAAAGCAATTGAACAGTATTGAACCAAAAGCAATTACGACCTAACAGCCTCAAATCCAATGTGACAATCCTCCGTCATCTCCTAGCAAAAACCATAAATAGTAACCGGGGCTCCGTCCTATGCTAGGACGAGGCACCGCGGAACCAGCCGGGCAACGAAATAACTTTTGAAAGCGAATAAGTTAATAATTTAGTCTGGTCTGAATGGTGTCTGACACTATATGCGAAGCACAGCTATGCGAGCAACCAAAAAAACGAACCGAAGATCCGAGCGTTAGTAGTAACCCGTCCGTGCAGACCGGGAAACCTTCCTTCAGACGCACTGAAACACAAGAAAAGTTATTACGATGAAAACAGTTGAACAAACCGAAACTCAAATAAACGAAAACTCACTCACCAAATATGGTGAATCCTAAACCCGGCTGATTCCTCGAATCAAGTACACATGCACTTAAATTGACTTTTGGTTAGGCGACTGGACGTGAATGCAGAAGCTTATTCATTCATCAACCGTTCAATCATTTTCTCTGACTTTGAAATTGGGGAATGTTGTCAATTTTGAAAATATTTTGAAAAAACTTTATGGTTTGACGACCGTAATTTATGCCAAATAAACCGGTCGTTATAATATCAAACTTTGGTGGTTAAATTTTCTAATTTATAGAGTCGGTTATTGCCAAAATTTGTCTTTTTAATAGCCTAATTTATGGAGTCGATTATTGCCCAAAATTGCCGTTTTTATCACCTAATTTATGGAGTCTATTATTGCCGAAAATTGTTGTTTTATCCCCTAATTTATGGACTCCATAACCAGATATTTTCACATCAGAAACAACAAAATATATGGCGTTATTTAAATGGAGAAAAGTGACAATTTACAAACTTCAACACTTCACTATAAAACATAATATAAGAACTATGATAACAGAATATAATACAATTTTGAACACTAAGTACAGTCCCGAACATTTATAATACGACACAAATATGAACGACTGATCATGGCCTGGGCGTGAAGAGCAGCGGAGACCTATCTTAGCGCAAACATTAGTTGAATTCGAATTAATTCACCAGCTACGGTGCAGAACGGCCCATGACCTTGAGGTGCCGATCGAATCCAAACAACAGGTACCGTCATGAAATAGAAGCAACTTTGATTGAAACCGCGCAAACAGATTGTGACGCAAATCCGGCGAGCAGGACACACACGGTGCGACCACTACGTGAGACATGCGAGCAGCGGGTAAAAAAATCCGCGAGGAGTGCCCCCTAAATTGTAAAAAGACCAGCACCTAAAAGAAGTATATTTCTTATTTTGCTAGAGTTCAAAACTGTAAAATTTTCTTAATTGGACGACTATAAAATTAGCTTGGGTGTGTCGTTCTTTTACCAGTGTATATGTTGCAGTAATATTCCGGCGGTAATGTTGTGTATCGTGCAACAGAGGTATTATCAACACGATAAGGACAATCTTCAACAACAGCGAGTAAAGTCGGAAGAATGACGCGAGGTGTGAAATGTCCGACACTCGCGGCGCAAGAGAAAGAAACAAAAGAACAGAATGGGGAGGAAACCAAAATTGCGAGAGACCGAAGTGGGAGCGTGTAAAAGAGCACTCACGTTATAGCGCAGAGACTGTGTGGCAGCGCAGAAGTACGTCCAATCACTGGAAATGAACTACGAAACTAGTTAGCTGAAACAACCGAGTTCACAGCGGATAGTGTTTGGGCCTTAAAGGTATTGTAATAGGCGCGCTTGGGAGGGATCAGGTTTCGCTCCGAGAAACCTATCTCTCACAATATATTCCAATATATTTTTACAAGTATGCGCATATTTATGTATAATATACACGTGCATATGTACATGAGCGTACAACGTGTTTGTATATATGTGGATTATGTGTACACACAAATCTGCTTATGTGTGTGCATATTTTGTGTATGTATATACATGCTACACATATACGCCTACACATACATACATATAGGAAATATACATGCCAAAGACAATTCCTTACCGCTGTCGACCTCCGTGGGCGTGGGGGGTGGCAAAGTCGTTTTTTCATCTACTCCAATGCAATACAGTCGCAGGGTTTTCAGCAAATTGTTTAAGGAGTTTATAACGTTATAATTCACATTTATATTTTCATCGTCAGTATGCAATAATGTAACAGGACCGTTCCGGCCCGTTACGTGCGCTTTGCAAGATTTCGGCGTTAAAATTATTCAAATGCACCTCCAATTGAACAAGACATGGCTTGTGGGAACGAAATTTACACAGTGAAGGTATGTTGCATGGTGCCATGGTCGCCACTAATTGCGTTGCATATTGCTATTTTGTACATTCATTTTTGACATTGATATTGCATTGCACATCCTCGCTTTTCTTCCACGGCCTCGGTCTACGATGCGAGATCTTTGTGTTTCCTCGTCTTCAACGCTCAAAATCACTTGATTAGCGCCATAGTAACCGGTCTTTCCTGTTGTCGCAGAATCATCGACCGGAATTTCGCACGCCCTTGAGTAGTCCATCCATTTGGGCACCAAACGAGCCCAAGCGGGTCTCGACCTGACAAGTCATCCCGCTGTTATATGAGTTATCTTTCTGTTTTGCGATTAGTTCATAATGCTCTACGAGAATCTGACATAAAATCCCTTCTGTTTTGCACCAACCCAGTACTTGATCCCTGACTTTAAATGCGCACATGCGACACCTCATTCTACTCGCCTGTCGATGAACACTACGATATATGGCGGGCTTCCGCCCGACTTCTCGCTAGCCGCCATAATTCGCTAAAGTGCCCCTAGTTTGTGATATAAACTGAAGGTGGGTACAAAACACCCGAAAATTTATTTCTGAATCGCATGTAGGCAAACTGCCCCGCATTGCGTTCCCCACGCCGATACATCTCCAAATATACCGGGCAGGCCTCCGCCCGTTGCCCCGCTAACCCCAGACGGCCTACGAAGTCTCACCCACCACCATTGAAACTCTCTCTATCCGTGGTGATTTTAGTGCCCCTTTAATCGCTGCCTTTCGGGCAAGGAAATCACCTCGAATCGCCCTTCCCGGGTGAGTCCAACGATACCCGAGGCGGGCGTCTCTCCGCCCAACCGTTAGCGCGGGAAAGCCTGCTGAAGCCCTACGTACTTACATATGTCGGAACCCATATGTGTTCCCTACCCTCTACTACGTCCACCCCCCTCGTGTTTGGTATCGATCAGCCCCGTTCTTCGTCCTGAGACCGAATCTCACCCCAGCCCCTCGAAAATCCCCCGGGATTTACCTTGTCCCGCTTCCCCTCCCACGTCCCTTCTTTTTTCTCTCCGTGTCCTCGTTGCCCTTTTCGCTTTTCTTTTTTCTTTCTCTAACCGACTTCTTTGGTCGGTTATTGTTGCTGTTGTTGTTGTTGTGTTGTGTTTTTCCGTTGCGAACTTGAGCAACCTCTCTGTCGCTCAGGTCGTCTGTGTGTCTCCTGTGTGTATGTGTGTTCATGAGTATTGTATGTGAACGTTTACAAAATGTGTATATGTATATATCTCTCCGTGTCCTCGTTGCCCTTTTCGCTTTTCTTTTTTCTTTCTCTAACCGACTTCTTTGGTCGGTTGTTGTTGCTGTTGCTGTTGTTGTTGTGTTGTGTTTTTCCGTTGCGAACTTGAGCGACCTCTCTGTCGCTCAGGTCGCCTGTGTGTCTCCTGTGTGTGTATGTGTGTTCATGAGTATTGTATGAGAACGTTTACAATATGTGTATATATGTATATATACGTATATAAATATATATGTGGACTTACATAGGAGGATATGACAAAAAAACAGGACAAACGAGGACAATACATACAAAATCGCGTTAAATTTATAAGTTTTACGGACGCACTGGATATAGACGCTCGGGAAGGAAGGGGGCGTGTTTCGAGCCCTCCTGTGGGTTCCCGAGGTCTCCGACCAGGTCCTCTTTTTCGTTGAGAGTCCCTTAGCATATGCTTCGCCCCCAACCCCGAGATGGGTTCATTCCCGTTACTAGTTCCTCCTGGGACGCTTAGAAACACTATGCCGCGACACCTGGGAACATGTCATAAAGGAATGTTTTGCTTTATCCCACGAGCCAACATATAAACGTGCAATGTTTGCACGTTGATCCATGAGGTTGAAGGAGAGTTTAGCCCCCAGTTGGACTTCTAGGACGCTTGCGCATATGATAGATGAGACCGCTAACTCGCCGAACAATAGGAGTTAAGCTTTACAGATACGAGTTAGCGAACAAAATTTGATGAATGGGGACATGAAGACGAGATTGACCTAAAACAAGGATAAATTCCTAGCTTATTCCGACCATTCCCATACATAACTCGACTTACCGATTTCAAATTTGACAGGTGATTCAATCGGTTTTGTGGGACAGTTTGGGAATAACGGACGAATTAGTTTGGGTAAGAGGTTTAAAGATTTGAGTGATGGGTCTTGGGTAAGTTTTTTGACACAAATTTGAAAATGACAATGGGATAGGGTACAAAATTTCATGAAAATTCGGGTCAAACTCGCAGATGTTTGACCTCCGAGTATTTGGAGGGTTCAAACTTGATGTCGGCTATTTCGATTGAAGTCGACTCTCTCTAAAGTGGACCCAGGGTTTACGATACCTGTCAAAAATAAAATTTTGGAATTTTCTAATTGGGCGGCCGGGTTTGAACTCGAAAAAGTGGGCGTCAAGAAATCGTCAGCGATTGAATGGCGACAAAATCGCTATCCTGCAATATAGGCGAAAAATTTGAGGTTATGACCAACGCGTCGAATCTTGGAATCAGTTCGACTTCGGCAGCGCGGAGTTCTGTCGACTTTACTAACCTGCTTCGATGCAGGACTTTTAAGTGTTTTTACGTTGACTCGTTTACTTTCTCGTGCTTTTTTCTGGTTCGCGTTTGGAATGAGATTCGACCGTTGGAGGACCCGCGCAGACATCTTCAGTGTCGCGAAGGGGCTAGCATGTGCTGCCCCGGATCGAAGGTTGCAAGTGAAATTTCGGAGTATCCTGGCTCATGGGGGTTTACTTTCCCCAGATGTAACAGTGACAGGCCGTTCATACGAATTTGGTTGACAGTAGCACGACCTCGTACCCTATAGGTTGACTTGACGTCTGTCGTTGGACGTCTCGTTTCCCACGCCGACTTGCTACACTTTTACAAGTTCCTATTCGATTCCTATTTCCAATTTTCCTAACCGACCACGATAAAATTTTCCAATGAAACGGCAGGGACTTGCTTTGCTATTTACGATTATGGTTTATAAATTTACAGGTTATTGACCGTTCGACACTCATGCCGTGTTTGAGCTCGAACAGACGTAAAAGTTAGGAACGGAGGGCTAGCCTCCATTGGGCTTTAGGAAGCCCCAAAAATTTCATTTATCCGAACGAGTTGGGGAATACAAAAGACTGAACAAATTCTAGGTATCTCAACTTGAGCGTAACGTGTTTGCACTCCGCGAGGAGCGATTATTACGTACTGCCTTAGTTCAATTATCTTACTCTTATTTTGTGCCAGTATCTTGTTCGATTATTATTAAAATCCATAACAGCATTGTCTAGAGGGCAGTAAATTTGGTAGACATTTAAAGCGGACAGGAACCTCGAACAACCAACTGAAACAATACTAGGCGACCGCCCCGTTCCCGACTTTATCCGCCTATGCAGCAAAAGGACAATGCCCCCGACCGGCCGAGATTCCGACAGCCCCTTATGACACCGCTCGCTAGGAACTCATTAAGGACTCGGCGTTACACTATGTTCCCCTGGAACTACGTCGATTAAACTATTAAAATTACCAAAGTTCACAGTAATACGTATACATGGTTTAGGTTTGGGCCTAGTGCCAAAGAAATCGTTTCTACTAAAATGAACCGACGACATGGCCAGACGCCAGCCCCGGTTGCTGTTCACTCGTTAAAGGCACGTGCCTGTGCCCCCGTTTTCAAAATAAATACATAATATCATAAGTCCAATAAAGAAAACTAGCCCCCTCGCGCGAATCGTTTTGACCTCAAATCGAGCAAGTGCAAAACCCCTTTTTTCTTTGGAGCGAGTTGATCGCTGAGTTTAGCCGTCCTCCTATTTTATCCCTGGTTGCCCGTTAGGCTATGTACTATGTATACCCGATTTGGCTTTTCCTTGTTTCTCTCTCTCTTTTCATTTTCCAGTTTTCAGACTCGATCCTGCACGGGGAATTTAAGCCCGCAGCAGAATCCATCGTACTGTCCACTCGACTATAGGTATTTAGCAGAATCGACTACTATGTCGATAATAACTCGACTGCAAGATTTCGATAGTGCACTCGAGACGGTGTACAACTGCAGCGTATGTAGTACACTAAGGCAATAGGATAAATTGTAGGGAAAAGACAAAAGAAAAAAACGACAAAAAGGGGCAAAGGAAAGAGAAAGAAACCAACAAAGAAACACCAACCCAAAAGGATGCAGATGCGTCCGAGGACGAAACGCACCGTGTCCCCTCTGCCTAAAAGAAACGCCTGAAACGAACCGGCAGAACTGCCGAGTTTTGTCAAGAAAGACACGACATCTGTCGAAATGCGAACCGACTTCGGGCAAGGCCCCTACCCCATACACAAGTGCCGAGCGCACCCCAGAACACTAGCTAAAACTCAACGATAGGGCAGCCGAAATTTCTATTAGGACTATAGAATACATTTAAGCGAAGGTAATGTTAGTATGACTGTACCCTCGCCCGGCTGATAGGTAGTATGTCTCGATAAACTAATGGTGATACGTCACTCTGAACAATGTCAGTCCTCGGAACCGTCACAGTTCGCATATGGCACAAAACCAGCCCTCATGGCGAAACAGTGTGGAAGAGCTCAGTAAGGACGGTAGGTAAATATACAGGCCAGGACTCATACAGTTTCTGCACATCTGATGGTCCCAATTGGACCTCGCACCTCAAATCAGTGTTTGCTCGCCTACTTATATTTGTATGGTAGCCAATTTCATGCTCATGATAATGCATTGTTCGGTACCATATTCTAATGTTTAAGACTTTCTACTAATTTGTGCCCACAATCACACCGATTTGCACCATCCCAGATTCGGTATCCCTTATAATGCATCGACCCGCATCTTGGATGAAGCCTCATTATTTGAACGTAACTTCTTCGTCGGAGGGATTTATCCACGCGGACTCGGTGGTAATCCTGGCATGCACCTCACTCTTCCATGTACCATGGTAGCGCGGCGCGCTGCGCAGAGCGAGCTTCGAAGCACATCAGTCTTTGTTCTGGAACGTATAGCCGCACGAACGGCGCTAGTATTGGGAGCGCTGGGATAAAGATTTCTGATGCTCCGTCTAGTCTGGCACCCTCGCTCTGTGCCCCTAAATAGGGGTATACCCCAACTTATGTCGAGCCCCATGTAATTCCCCTCACGGTGCAGCTACTTTATTGTGTTACCATTAGCGCATTGTATTAACATTTTTGCCCTTAACCCTTGCTATTATACATAAAGTTGAAATAAAAGTTTTTGAAAGTGATCAACCGTGTCCCGTGTCATTCGATTGAGAAGCGATATACGTGCGTACTATTGGCCTGGCCAATTCTACATGCCACGGCCTGTGGATGAGAATATCCCAAGCCCTGACGCGTACGGTTCGCCACCAGTGCTTGTATACAAGAGTGACGGAATTATGGCGAGAGTGATCCACAAAATTATCTATCGAACTCACTCGCGAAAATGTCACACTCAAATCCCAGATAAAATTTATTAGGGAAACTTCATCGCCGCATATGAATGCAGCAAAGTTCTCAACTAACTAACTAGATCGTCCGACGTTAAACTCTCAGGGAATGACGGAACCCTCTGGGGCCACATAGGCTACAACGAACCCTTAGGGCTAGGTCCATAGACAATCGAGATCGAGTTAACATTTCTAATAAAATTGAACACTCGTTCAAGTTCACTCTCCACGGATAACGAATCAAACAACTTCCAGATGAGCTCGGAATAGAGAACATCGGCTTGTCATTATGACCTGTGAACAGGTTTCGATATCAACCTCCCTAGGGGACCTCAGCAATCATGCCAAATTGCTAGACACGTGCGCAGCCAATCGGGCAGGGTCCGAACACACCTCGTGAAGCGCGCCTGCGGCCTGCTAAGCTCCATAGCTTCTTGGATCTGACCAAGAAAAGTGGCGAAATTACAAGATTCGCGGTCCACCCTTGAGGTTATGGCAGCCGGGGTCGTATGGCAGCCGGTGTCGTATTGTTAGGAAGTTGCGCCATGCACCTGCGTCCCGTTATTATAATAATATAAACATATTTATTAGCATTAAACTGACTAGTAGGCCTGCTATACGATTGCCAAGTAGCTGTTAAGATAATCATGTATCATACACAGTTGGACAAAACCCGAAAACAATATAACAACCTGAGCACTGTAACAAAAACAAAAGAGATCAATATTTACTACAGGTTTCATATTTAGATTAGGCAACCTGTATAATTCCACCACAAATCCAAAAAATTGCTGGTATTTAACGCTAACTGCAGAACAAGCTGACAGAGCCGAAAGCTTGCCTGGGATAATGTAGCAGCTACAGATGTATGCAATTGCATCAAGTTAATGTTGTATAACGGCCATAAAACCTGCCAGCCGGCCGATAACAATTTTCCGGCTGTTAACTACCGCAAATCCGTTGGCCGGCCGTTAACGGAAGTCACACGATAGTGTGTTCACACTACCTTGAAATATATTGTAGATGGTCGTTGGGTCCCGACCGTGCTGTTGAACCCCTAAGTTTACACATATTGAAATAAACACATGAGTAACTATTCCAAATGACAGCTAACCGGTTCAGTCCGCTATAACCTCAAACAACTGTCAGGATATTTGGCTTAAATTGTAACATTAATACATAACCTATCGCTCTTTCAGAACCGAGCCTCATAATTGAGGTTGATCAAAATATTTAGTGTTCTGCGGCGCGTAAAATTTTGCTGTAATGAAATCGTAATTTGTCATTTTTTCTTAAGTTGTATTGTTCGACCTATTTGTGATTTCGTAGAATATCAGGATTACTCATGATTATCTAGTTTAAATTTTGGCATGGGAGCGTCGCAGCGAGGAATTTGGAAACTACGATGTAATCGGATGATTTTATTGGGTGAAAACTCTTCAAGCTAAGTTGTAACAGACGTACGTGAGATTGATGTGACAGAGATTCCAGTTTCCAATCTAAAGATGAGATTTTTAGTCCTGTGTTAGGCCAAAAGCCTAAAGCTAATAATATTTGATAAAACCCAATCTCAATATTTCAAAACGTTAAAAATTAAAATTACGTTGATTCAGCAAAAGTGCTAAGAAAAAACTCCGCACCTACTTCCTATCTAAATTACGACCCAAACAAACTTTAAGGGGTAAGTATAATGTTAGAAAAAAGAAAATCTTAATGCAGGGTATTCGGCCGCCAACATCCCCCAACTTAGGCTTTACATTGAGTGCAAGACTCATATAAGGACTTAAGCTTAACCTAAGACATTTCACTTTTATGACCCAGAAAGTTTGCTTTCTTTAACACAAATTACTAATAATTACCACCAACACTTGCAATTACAAATGTGCAAATAAAAAAATGACTTTATGTATTTATAGCTATATTGCCCAGCTGCTAAACTGACCAAAATTTTAAGAAAGCCATTTTTGTACTCATGTATTTATAATACCGTTCCGTTGGACTCATAAGATGTCATCTTTAAATATCCCGATTGTACTATTTTACAAATGTGCAAACGTTTAAAAATGATTTAGTGTATCTATGCCTATACTGCTCAACTACTAAACTGACCAAAATTTTAAGAAAGCCATTTTTGTTTTTGTGTGTCTATAACTATGCTGATCAACTGCCTAACTGACCAAAATTTTGAGAAAGCCATTTTTGTATTCATGTATTTGTCATACCGTTCCGTTGGACTCATAACATGTCATCTCCAAATAACCGGAATCTGCCATTTTACAAATGTGCAAATATTTAAAAATGATTTTGTGTGTCTATAACTATACTTATCATCTGCCTAACTGACCAAAATTTTAAGAAAGCCATTTTTGTACTCATGTACATTGTTGGACTCATAAGATTCCATCTCCAAATAACGCGATTCTGAACATTTTACAAATGTAGAAATATTTAACAAATGATTTTGTGTATCTATACCTATACTGCTCAACTGCTAAACTGACCAAAATTTTAAGAAAGCCATTTATTTTCATGTATTTTCATACCGTTTCGTTGGACTCATAAGATGTCATCTCCAAATATCCCGATTGTATTATTTTACAAATGTGCAAATATTTAAAAATCATTTTGTGTGTCTATAACTATACTGCTCCACTGCCTAACTGACCAAAATTTTAAGAAAGCAATTTTTGTATTCATGCATTTGTCATACCGTTCCGTGGGACTCATAAGATGTCATCACTAAATAACCCGAATCTGCCATTTTACAAATGTGCAAATATTTAAAAATGATTTTGTGTATCTATAACTATACTGCTCAACTGCCTAACTGACCAAAATTTTAAGAAAGCCATTTTTGTATTCATGCATTTGTCATACCGTTCCGTTGGACTCATAAGATGTCATCTCGAAATATCCCGACTGTACTATTTTACAAATGTGCAAATATTTAAAAATGATTTTGTGTATCTATAACTATACTGCTCACCTGCTAAACTGATCAAAATTTTAAGAAAGCCATTTTTGTACTCATGTATTTATTATACCGTTCCGTTGGACTCATAAGATGTCATCTCGAAATATCCCGATTGTACTATTTTACAAATGTGCAAATATTTAAAAATGATTTTATGTGTCTATAACTATACTGCTCAACTGCCTAACTGACCAAAATTTTAAGAAAGCCATTTTTGTATTCATGCATTTGTCATACCGTTCCGTTGGACTCATAAGATGTCATCTCGAAATATCCCGACTGTACTATTTTACAAATGTGCAAATATTTAAAAATGATTTTGTGTATCTATAACTATACTGCTCACCTGCTAAACTGATCAAAATTTTAAGAAAGCCATTTTTGTACTCATGTATTTATTATACCGTTCCGTTGGACTCATAAGATGTCATCTCGAAATATCCCGATTGTACTATTTTACAGATGTGCAAATATTTAAAAATCATTTTATGTGTCTATAACTACACTGCTCAACTGCCTAACTGAATTCCATTTTTGTATTCATGCATTTGTCATACCGTTCTGTTGGACTCATAAGATGTCATCTCCAAATAACCCGAATCTGCCATTTTACAAAAGTGCAAATATTTAAAAATGATTTTGTGTGTCTATAACTATGCTGATCAACTGCCTAACTGACCAAAATTTTAAGAAATCCATTTTTGTATTCATGTATTTGTCATACCGTTCCGTTGGACTCATAAGATGTCATCTCCAAATAACCCGAATTTGCCATTTTGTAAATATTTAAAAATGATTTTGTGTGTCTATAACTATACTGCTCAACTGCCTAACTTACCAAAATTTTAAGAAAGCCATTTTTGTATTCATGTATTTGTCATACCGTTCCGTTGGACTCATAAGATGTCATCACTAAATAACCGGAATCTGCCATTTTGCAAATATTTAAAAATAATTTTGTGTGTCTATACTATGCTTCACCCCACCCCAAATTTTAAACCCTTTTTTTTTCTCTTTTCTTCCGTTCTTGTTTTTCCCTTCCTTTTTCTTTCCCCACATTACCCCGACTAGTATATCCAATACCCGATTGCCTTGTAATATTATGATTTTGTGTGTCTATAACTATACTGATCAACTGCCTAACTGACCAAAATTTTATTAGAAAGCCATTTTTGTATTCATGTATTTGTCATCACCGATTCCGTCTGTATTTGACCCCCTATTATTCATAACATGTCATCTACGAAATATCCCGATTGTACTATTTTACAGATGTGCAAATATTTAAAAATCATTTTATGCGTCTATAACTATACTGCTCAACTGCCTCACTGACCAAAATTTTAAGAAGGCCATTTTTGTATTCATGCATTTGTCATACCGTTCTGTTGGACTCATAAGATGTCATCTCCAAATAACCCGAATCTGCGATTTTATAAATGTGCAAATATTTAAAAATGATTTTGTGTGTCTATAACCATACTGCTCAACTGCATAACTGGCCAAAATTTTAAGAAAACCATTTTTGTATTCATGTATTTGTCATACCGTTCTGTTGGACTCATAAGATGTCATCTCCAAATAACCCGAATCTGCCATTTTGCAAAAGTGCAAATATTTAAAAATGATTTTGTGTGTCTATAACTATGCTGATCAACTGCCTAACTGACCAAAATTTTGAGAAAGCCATTTTTGTATTCATGTATTTGTCATACCGTTCTGTTGGACTCATAAGATGTCATCTCCAAATAACCCGAATCTGCCATTTTACAAAAGTGCAAATATTTAAAAATGATTTTGTGTGTCTATAACTATACTGCTCAACTGCCTAACTGACCAAAATTTTAAGAAAGCCATTTTTGTATTCATGCATTTGTCATACCGTTCCGTTGGACTCATAAGATGTCATCTCCAAATAACCCGAATCTATCATTTTACAAATGTGCAAATATTAAAAAATGATTTTGTGTGTCTATTACCATACTGCTCACCTGCTAAACTGATCAAAATTTTAAGAAAGCCATTTTTGTACTCATGTATTTATTATACCGTTCCGTTGGACTCATAAGATGTCATCTCGAAATATCCCGATTGTACTATTTTACAAATGTGCAAATATTTAAAAATGATTTTATGTGTCTATAACTATACTGCTCAACTGCCTAACTGACCAAAATTTTAAGAAAGCCATTTTTGTATTCATGCATTTGTCATACCGTTCCGTTGGACTCATAAGATGTCATCTCGAAATATCCCGACTGTACTATTTTACAAATGTGCAAATATTTAAAAATGATTTTGTGTATCTATAACTATACTGCTCACCTGCTAAACTGATCAAAATTTTAAGAAAGCCATTTTTGTACTCATGTATTTATTATACCGTTCCGTTGGACTCATAAGATGTCATCTCGAAATATCCCGATTGTACTATTTTACAGATGCGCAAATATTTAAAAATCATTTTATGTGTCTATAACTACACTGCTCAACTGCCTAACTGAATTCCATTTTTGTATTCATGCATTTGTCATACCGTTCTGTTGGACTCATAAGATGTCATCTCCAAATAACCCGAATCTGCCATTTTACAAAAGTGCAAATATTTAAAAATGATTTTGTGTGTCTATAACTATGCTGATCAACTGCCTAACTAACCAAAATTTTAAGAAATCCATTTTTGTATTCATGTATTTGTCATACCGTTCCGTTGGACTCATAAGATGTCATCTCCAAATAACCCGAATTTGCCATTTTGTAAATATTTAAAAATGATTTTGTGTGTCTATAACTATACTGCTCAACTGCCTAACTTACCAAAATTTTAAGAAAGCCATTTTTGTATTCATGTATTTGTCATACCGTTCCGTTGGACTCATAAGATGTCATCACTAAATAACCGGAATCTGCCATTTTGCAAATATTTAAAAATGATTTTGTGTGTCTATAACTATGCTGATCAACTGCCTAACTGACCAAAATTTTAAGAAAGCCATTTTTGTATTCATGTATTTGTCATACCGTTCCGTTGGACTCATAAGATGTCATCACTAAATAACCGGAATCTGCCATTTTGCAAATATTTAAAAATGATTTTGTGTGTCTATAACTATGCTGATCAACTGCCTAACTGACCAAAATTTTGAGAAAGCCATTTTTGTATTCATGTATTTGTCATACCGTTCCGTTGGACTCATAACATGTCATCTCGAAATATCCCGATTGTACTATTTTACAGATGTGCAAATATTTAAAAATCATTTTATGCGTCTATAACTATACTGCTCAACTGCCTCACTGACCAAAATTTTAAGAAAGCCATTTTTGTATTCATGCATTTGTCATACCGTTCTGTTGGACTCATAAGATGTCATCTCCAAATAACCCGAATCTGCGATTTTATAAATGTGCAAATATTTAAAAATGATTTTGTGTGTCTATAACCATACTGCTCAACTGCATAACTGGCCAAAATTTTAAGAAAACCATTTTTGTATTCATGTATTTGTCATACCGTTCTGTTGGACTCATAAGATGTCATCTCCAAATAACCCGAATCTGCCATTTTACAAAAGTGCAAATATTTAAAAATGATTTTGTGTGTCTATAACTATGCTGATCAACTGCCTAACTGACCAAAATTTTGAGAAAGCCATTTTTGTATTCATGTATTTGTCATACCGTTCTGTTGGACTCATAAGATGTCATCTCCAAATAACCCGAATCTGCCATTTTACAAAAGTGCAAATATTTAAAAATGATTTTGTGTGTCTATAACTATACTGCTCAACTGCCTAACTGACCAAAATTTTAAGAAAGCCATTTTTGTATTCATGTATTTGTTATACCGTTCCGTTGGACTCATAAGATGTCATCTCCAAATAACCCGAATTTACCATTTTACAAATGTGAAATATTTAAAAAATGATTTTGTGTGTCTATAACTATACTGCTCAACTGCCTAACTGACCAAAATTTTAAGAAAGCCATTTTTGTATTCATGTATTTGTCATACCGTTCCGTTGGACTCATAAGATGTCATCTCTAAATACCCGACTGTACTATTTTACAAATGTGCAAATATTTAAAAATGATTTTGTGTGTCTATAACTATACTGCTCAACTGCCTAACTTACCAAAATTTTAAGAAAGCCATTTTTGTATTCATGTATTTGTCATACCGTTCCGTTGGACTCATAACATGTCATCTCGAAATATCCCGATTGTACTATTTTACAGATGTGCAAATATTTAAAAATCATTTTATGCGTCTATAACTATACTGCTCAACTGCCTCACTGACCAAAATTTTAAGAAAGCCATTTTTGTATTCATGCATTTGTCATACCGTTCTGTTGGACTCATAAGATGTCATCTCCAAATAACCCGAATCTGCGATTTTATAAATGTGCAAATATTTAAAAATGATTTTGTGTGTCTATAACTATGCTGATCAACTGCCTAACTGACCAAAATTTTGAGAAAGCCATTTTTGTATTCATGTATTTGTCATACCGTTCTGTTGGACTCATAAGATGTCATCTCCAAATAACCCGAATCTGCCATTTTACAAAAGTGCAAATATTTAAAAATGATTTTGTGTGTCTATAACTATACTGCTCAACTGCCTAACTGACCAAAATTTTAAGAAAGCCATTTTTGTATTCATGCATTTGTCATACCGTTCCGTTGGACTCATAAGATGTCATCTCCAAATAACCCGAATCTATCATTTTACAAATGTGCAAATATTAAAAAATGATTTTGTGTGTCTATTACCATACTGCTCAACTGCCTAACTGACCAAAATTTTAAGAAAGCCATTTTTGTATTCATGTATTTGTCATACCGTTCCGTTGGACTCATAAGATGTCATCTCCAAATAAACCGAATCTGCCATTTTGCAAATATTTAAAAATGATTTTGTGTGTCTATAACTATACTGCTCAACTGCCTAACTGACCAAAATTGTAAGAAAGCCATTTTTGTATTCATGTATTTGTCATACCGTTCCGTTGGACTCATAAGATGTCATCACTAAATAACCGGAATCTGCCATTTTACAAATATTTAAAAATGATTTTGTGTGTCTATAACTATACTGATCAACTGCCTAACTGACCAAAATTTTGAGAAAACCATTTTTGTATTCATGTATTTGTCATACCGTTCCGTTGGACTCATAACATGTCATCTCCAAATAACCGGAACCTGCCATTTTACAAACGTGCCAATATTTAAAAATGATTTTGTGTATCTATAACTATACTGCTCACCTGCTAAACTGACCAAAATTCTCGGAAAGCCATTTTTGTAATCATGTATCTGTAATACAGTTCCGTTGACTCATAAGATGTCTTCTCCAAATAACAGGATTTTGCAATTTTACAAATGTGCAAATATCTAAAAAAATAATTTTATGTATTTATAACTATACTGCACAACTGCTAACTGACCAAATTTTAAGAAAGCCATTTTTGTATTCATAGATATGTCATACCGTTCCGTTCAACTCATAAGATGTCATCTCCAAATAATCCAATTGTGCTATTTGAAAAATGTGCAAATATTAAAAAAATGATTTTATGTAGCTATAACTATACTGCTCAACTGCTAAACTGACCAAAATTTTAAAAAGCCTTGTTTGTACTCATGTAGTTATCATACCGTTTCGTTGGACTCATAAGATGCCATTTCCAAATAACCCGATTTTGCTATTTTACAAATATGCAAATACTTAAAAAAATATTTTTATGTATCTATACCTATAGTGCGCAACTGCTAACCCACCAGAATTTCAAGGAAGCCATTTCTGTACTCATGTATTTATCATATCGTTCTGTTGGACTCATAAGATGTCATCTCTAAATAACCCGATTCTGCCATTTTACAAATGTGCAAATATTAAAAACTGATTTTGTGTATCTATAACTATACAGCTTAACTGCTAAACTGAGCAAAATTTTAAGAAAGCCATTTTGTACTCATGTATTTATCATACCGTTCCGTTGTACTCATAAGATGTCATCTTGAAATAACCCGATTTTGCTATTTTGTGCAAACGATTGTGCAAACTGTTTTGAATTTTTATAGATGTAAACGCTATTCCGGTAATTAACAAACTGCTAATATCGTGGCTTTCGTCAAATGCATTAGGAGGTGGAATTTTGCTTTATGTTAATCATAGCAGAGGTTGGCTGAGCTAGATGTAGACCGAGCGTTCGTTCTATCACATTCATTATGTAATATGTATTTATAAGTTGTTTTAAAACTAATATAGTGTAACTATAAAAGGCATAGTTAAGTATTTACTGTTTGGTTCCATAATTTTGACTTATGTGTGTTCGTTTTTGCAAATATGCGCGTAATATTTCCAGTAGTCTTCAGATGTTTTTCTTAAAAGAAAGCACATGAAACAATTATTAAGCAATTTAACACCCACCTTTAACATCACACGTTCGTAATTCTTGGCTGTGAAATTTCCGTGAGCTGACTAGGTCGATTTATCAGAAGTGATTTATTTGCCTCGTGAAAAATAAAGTTTAAATATCTAGTTGCGTTAGAGCTGTTTATCACGAAATTGGCACATATTTAAAAATACAAAAATTATTAATCAGTTTACAACAATTAGTCAAACGTCAATAGATTTAAAGAACCACATCAAAGAATTATTCAGCAATTGTGATCTCAGAAGAAGTAAACTATAACACAGCCATTTGTGTTGCAAAGACAATTTATGTTATCAAATTTGCGTTAGCGGTATTAAGCAAAGCAAGCTATTTCGAAGATTTACCATGCTACACCCTGAAGTTTTGTCTTATATTCAGAAACAGAACGATACATTGGTACTAGGATTGCACTAGGCTGTTGATAATCTTGGCCTAAGGTCAATGCATAAGTTACGTAAATATCTTTGCATTCAGGAACCCGCCTTATAACAGACTAATTCACTGTGATATTTTATTGAAATATATAACTGTAGTCGTCATAGTGCTCTTATATGGCATATCACAAAAATTAGATAATAAATCATAGGTCACATTCAGTATGAAAAATATTCTGGTACCATGAACTTAATTCGAGTTACTCTGCTTTAACAGTTACCATCTTCGTTATGACTGAACATCTTGCTAAAAATACCGACATTTCGTGGTCCGTTCGAATGTCCAACAGAGAACACTACTCGTCGTGTAAATACTATCTGTTCAGCTTGTGCGCTAACGACAACCGTCATTTCGCTCGAGCTAGCTGGAAATGTTGAACCGGTTGCGCTTACAACAACTGGATCGTCCCAATCGTTGGCATCATCGTTAAACGAGTAAATAAACGCTTCTACCGATGGCAAAGACACGCCACTAAATAATGTCGGATCCCAGGAAAACTTTAGACGACTATGATTCATTTTAAGTCCACGTTTCCCAGGAGGGCAGAAAATGTTTACAGCAGAGTTCTTCGTTTTGGGACTATTTGAGTATAATTGAGTTGCATCGAAAACCTGCACGACATCTAGTTGTGGTTGCGATGGAATGATGTCCACTGGAAAACTTGTGACCCTCTTACTAGTATCCACGTCTACTGAATCCGTTCCGTACGATGAAAGAAACGGTGCATAACAACTTACACTTAGCCGATCCTTTGCAATTTCGGCAGGTGTAGCGTCTCCGTAGGGAAAGCGACAGATTGCTGTAGTAGTATTCGGTTCAGTGGAAACCGGCAGTATCAACTCCTGGTGACCCATCATAGAAAGAACAGGAATTCCGCCTTTAAACGTGTTCGAAGGAGCTTGCCCGGCATTGTGTTTTAGAAATCGCTGATGTGGAATCACAGCTCGTGCTCCATGAAATTTTGGCTCTAAATGTGAAATTTGGGGTCGAATTTTGAAACTTTTTAGGTTGAAATAATTTCTCGTCAAATCTGCCCATTGATGATCATAAATAAACATCGGTGAGTACTGCGATGCTCTGAGAACTTCATATTGACTATGAATAGCACTAACCGAAATTGTAATTTGTCTGGTAAGAATTATTCCCGAAATTGGTTCGTTTATAGTAAGCTGTAAAGATCCTGAATTAGGAATTCCAGATGATAAAATTTGTTGCGTGTCCCATACTCGTGAAATTTCGTCAAAAACGTTTAAGCCAACGTCAACATTAGTAACATCTGATTTTTGAAGCCCAGGAAATCCGTGAGTGTTCCAAGAAATATTCAGTTGAATTTGGTATTTGGCAAAATCTTCGCTAACTAGATCGACATTAACGCTTGGTTCTGGTGGATGCATAAATACCTTTGCTTCGTAATTAAACGTATTAATAGGAGCAGTATAGCCAACATTGTGTCCAATAGTAGCAATAACGGAATTGTACCCGAATGAAAATCCGAATCCGAGTTGACACGCCACCAGGTTGGACTCAGCGTTACCCTTTTCAGCATCCCGTTCATTGCCAGCTGGCAGCAATTGACCTTTGCTAATAGCCGGAATCGAATATTGAGAGTCGTAAAACGAACAAGTGACTCCGTACCCGGGCGAAGACGATGTATTAAAAGCATCCGGTAAGGTAAGTACCAACGGTAGATGCCCCATCATATCCACATACCCACCAACGGGTTCAACCCTACCAGGACTGCGTGGTTGATTACCATCGATTCTCATAATCCAGACACCAGGATGATTAATGTCTACGTTACTACGTTGTGCGATGCTCAATGATGCGTCAGAACATGACCCGTTTATCATGTAATCATTACTTTGGTTCTTAGCATTATTAAAGCTCTGAAATCCAATACCAGCCTGGCAGCTACCTCCCAAACCATGTGTTGAAGGGTTTCCACCACAATGCGGAGTGAAGTCAGATTGCGACCAGCCAATTTTATTATAGTAAAATATTGCAAAGCTATAACCGCTGGTTTGCTTCGACGAAATAATCACAGCTTGAAAAGTATTTAATGGAGGCTGTTGGCCCATTGGCGGAGGAGTATGAAATGACTCCGATGACAAATCTGTCCATGTAGCCACAATTGCTGAGCTAGGTACAAGACTAACCAAGCCTGTGAACCCTCGAATTTCATTCGCTGCCCGGTTTAAAACATCAGGGTCAGTTGTTTCTCGATAGTAAACATTTCCATACGTCCGTGTATCCACTGCTACTCGGAAAGGACCAATCCAACTAAATATAGCATCGCAGTTGGTTGTTTGATCGTAGGTGCTTGGTGGTTGATCAAAAGCAAGATATCCGTCTGAGCTGATCCAATATTGTATTCGTTCATAGTTGAACTGAATTGGAAATCGTAGTGGTATGGCGTCGGAAACAACGCTGTATCCACGGGGCAGTACTGAATCGCCATGGTGTTCACCAAACGGATAAAAATTTGATAAATTATGCGATGCAAATGAAACTGTTTAGTCAGTGCCAGTGATAAAGCAAATATAGTAAGCCGTTTAATAATAGTACATACTTATAAGCTGCAAAATTAGCAAGATGCTGCGCTAATAAGACCATCGGATTAGTAACATTATCTTAGGTCATAGGTGTCGATATGTGATGTTTGAGGTTACCCCGCCTCCGCCACCCGACGAAATCCCCCCGCCGACAGTTTGCCGCCCTAAGCCGACGGACCTTCGACACATATGACTTACGTTTCTATAGGTGTAGATAGCAAAAATATTGGTTACGTAAACGAGAAATTGAGATGAAGTCATTAAATTGACATACATAGCTTGAGCATAGTTGCAATGTCTGATCTGAATTGTTCCCAGTATTTTTACAAACACTAATAGTCTATTGGTACACCATAGTTGAACAACCCGTGGCGGACCCAAAAAACTGTGACGAATGCGCATATACTTTTTGTTCACGAAACTGCAAGTGAGGGCGCATATAAAATAGGTTTTTATAGTGAGGCAAATCGGTTTCCCCCACCTGCTAGGGTTCCAGCCATAACTATCCCCTTGAAGATTCTGGATTTCCTCACCCCGCTGAAGACTCACGAAAATTTTTGAAATTTTGGTAAAAATTGGGAAAAAAATTGGCAAAAATTAGCACAAATTAACAAAATTGATGATTTTAGTGTAAATAAGAGAAAAATTGACAAAAACCTGGGAAAATTTTAGCAAGGAGTCTCCCCAACAAAACAAACCCCCCCCCCCCTCAGCGGGGTAAGGAGATCCAGAATCTTCAAGGGATAGTTATGGCTGGAACCCTAGCAGGTGGGGGTATAAAACCGGCCCCGAGTTGACATGGGCCAACCGATAAAAGACCCAGCCCAAAAAAAGACAAAGAAAAAAGCAGACAAGAGGGCTTCCCTCACTATAAAAACCTATTTTATATGCGCCCTCACTTGCAGTTTGGTGAACAAAAGTATATGCGCATTGGTCACAGTTTTTTGGCATCGCCGTTTTTTGGGTCCGCCACGGGTTGTTCAACTATGGTGTACCAATAGACTATTAGTGTTTGTAAAAATACTGGGAACAATTCAGATCAGACATTGCAACTATGCTCAAGCTATGTATGTCAATTTAATGACTTCATCTCAATTTCTCGTTTACGTAACCCAATATTTTTGCTATCTACACCTATAGAAACGTAAGTCATATGTCGAAGGCCCGTCGGCTTAGGGCGGCAAACTGTCGGCGGGGGGATTTCGTCGGGTGGCGGAGGCGGGTTAACTCAAACATCACATATCGACACCTATGACCTAAGATAATGTTACTAATCCGATGGTCTTATTAGCGCAGCATCTTGCTAATTTTGCAGCTTATAAGAATGACTATTATTAAACGGCTTACTATATTTGCTTTATCACTGGCACTGACTAAACAGTTTTCATTTGCATCGGTTAATGTATCAAATTTTTATCCGTTTGGTGAACACCATGGCGATTCAGTACTGCCCCGTGGATACAGCGTTGTTTCCGACGCCATACCACTACGATTTCCAATTCAGTTCAACTATGAACGAATACAATATTGGATCAGCTCAGACTGATATCTTGCTTTGATCGACCACCAAGCACCTACGATCAAACAACCAACTGCGATGCTATATTTAGTTGGATTGGTCCTTTCCGAGTAGCAGTGGATACACGGACGTATGGAAATGTTTACTATCGAGAAACAACTGACCCTGATGTTTTAAACCGGGCAGCGAATGAAGTTAGAGAGTTCAGAGGCTTGGTTACGTCTTCTACCTAGCTAGCGATTGTGGCTACATGGACAGATTTGTCATCGGAGTCATTTCATACTCCTCCGCCAATGGGCCAACAGCCTCCATTAAATACTTTTCAAGCTGTGATTATTTCGTCGAAGCAAACCAGCGGTTATAGCTTTGCAATATTTTACTATAATAAAATTGGCTGGTCGCAATCTGACTTCACTGCGCATTGTGGTGGAAACCCTGCAACACATGGTTTGGGAGGTAATTGCCAGGCAGGTATTGGATTTCAGAGCTTTAATGCTCAGGGCGGACGCAATGACTATATGATAAACGAGTCATGTTCTGACGCATCGCTGAGCATCGCACAACGTAGCAACGTAGACATTAATCATCCTGGTGTCTGGATTATGAGAATCGATGGTAATCAACCACGCAGTCCTGGTAGGGTTGAACCCGTTGGTGGGTATGTGGATATGATGGGGCATGTACCGTTGGTACTTACCTTACCTGATGCTTTTAGTACATCGTCTTCGCTCGGGTACGAAATCACTTGTTCGTTTTACGACTCTCAATATTCGATTCCAGCTATTAGCAAAGGTCAATTGCTGCCAACTGGCAATGACCGGGATGCTGAAAAGGGTGACGCTGAGTCTAACCTGGTGGCATGTCAACTAGGATTCGGATTTTCATTTGGGTACAGTTCTATTATTGTTACAGTTGGACACAATGTTGGCTCTACTGCTCGTATTAATACGTTTAATTACGAAGCAAAGATATTTATGCATCCACCAGAACCAAGCGTTATTGTCGATCTAGTCAGCGAAGATTTTGCGAACTACCAAATTCAGCTGAATATTTCTTGGGACACTCATGGATTTCCTGGGCTTCAAAAATCAGATGTTACTACTGTTGACGTTGGTTTAAACGTTTTTGACGAAATTTCACGAGTATGGGACACGCAACAAATTTTTTCTTCTGGCATTCCTAATTCAGGAGCAGTACAGCTTACTATAAACGAACCAATTTCGGGAATAATTCTTACCAGACAAATTTCAATTTCGGTTAGTGCTAGTCATAGTCAATATGAAGTTCTCAGAGTATCGCAGTACTCACCGATGTTTATTTACGATCATCAATGGGCAGATTTGAGAAATTATTTCAACCTAAAAAGTTTACAAAATTCGACCCCAAATTTTACATTTAGACCCAAAATTTCATGGAGCACGAGCTGTGATTCCACATCAGCGATTTAAACACAATGCCGGGCAAGCTCCTTGGAACACGTTTAAAGGCGGAATTCCTGTTCTTTCTATGATGGGCACGCAGGATTTGAGTACTGCCGGTTTCAAACTAAACAAATTGTACTACAGCAATCCCCCTTCTCCCTACGGAGACGCTACACCTGCCGAAATTGCAAGGATCGGCTAAGTGTAAGTTGTTATGCACCGTTTCTTTCATCGTACGAAAAGGATCAGTAGACGTGGATACTTATAAGAAGGGTCACAAGTTTTTCAGTGGACATTATTCATCCAAACTACAGATTGATGTATGTTGTTTTTCAATGCAACTTAATTATACTCAAATAGGTCCAAAACAAGAACTTTCTATAAACATTTTCTTCCTCTTGGGAAACGTGGACTTAAAATGAATCTATAGTTGTCTAAAGTTTTCAATGGAAACGTATTTAGTGGCGATGTCTTTGCCGTAGGTAGAAGCGTTTATTCTGGTTTAACTATTATGCCAATATTGAACGATTTGCATCTTATTGTAAGCGCAACGGTTCAACATTTCCAGCTAGCTCAAGCGAAATGACGGTTGTGGTTAGCGCACAAGCTGAACAGATAGTATTTACACGACGAGTAGTGTCTCTGTTGGACATTCGAACGGACGACTGAAAATGTATTGTATTTTTAGCAAGATGTTCAGTCATAACGAAGATGGTAATTATTTAAAGAATAGTAAGTCAATTAAGATCATGGTTAGAGAATTTTTCATACTGAATGTGACCTATGATTTATTATTTAGTTTTTGTGATATGCCATATAAGAGCACTATGATAACTACAGTTATATATTTAATAAAATATCACAGTGAATTAGTCTGTTATAAGGCGGGTTCCTGAATGCAAAGATATTTTCGTAACTTGTCATTTTGCCTTAGGCCTAAGATTGTCAAACATGCTAGTGCAATCCTAGTACCAATGTATCATTCTGTTTCTGAATATAAGACAAAACTTCAGGGAATAGCATGGAAAATCTTCGAAATAGCTTGCTTTGCTTAATACCGCTAACGCAAATTTGATAACATAAATTGTCTTTGCAACACAAATGGCTGAGTTATAATTTACATCTTCGGAGACCACAATTGCTGAATAATTCTTTGATGTGGTTCTTTAAATCCATTGACGTTTGACTAATTGTTGTAAACTGATTAATAATTTTTGTATTTTTAAATATGTGCCAATTCCGTGATAAACAGCTCTAAAGCATCTAGATATTTAAACTTTATTTTTCACGAGGCAAATAAATCACTTCTGATAAATCGACCTAGTCAGCTCACGGAAATTTCACAGCCAAGAATTACGAACGTATGATGTTAAAGGTGGGTGTTAAATTGCTTAATAATTCTTTCATGTGCTTTCTTTTAAGAAAAACATCTGAAGACTATTGGAAATATTTACGCGCATATTTGTGAAAACGAACACATATAAGTCAAAATTATGGAACCAAACAGTAAATAATTAACTATGCCAGTTACACTATATTAGTTTTAAAACAACTTATAAATACATATTACATAATGAATGTAGATAAACAAACCTGAGTCTACATCTAGCTCAGCCAACCTCTGCTATGATTAACATAAATCAAACACGTACTCCAAATGACACAAAACTTCCCTATGTTCACTGCAGCCATTTAGCAGAACCATGTAGTAATCGCGCGATAATCTAAGATTTGATTAACTCTTTGATGTTCTAGTTATAATTGGTATATCCAGCAACGTATAGCATACTTGTGCCGTGTCGAGATTGTCTGATTGTGAACAGCTACTGATCACTGTCTATTTATAAAACATTATTTCAGGGATGTGTAAATACCTACAATTTTTGGAGCTTGCATGAAAAAATTAGAATCAGTTTTATCCATTTCAAGATTGTAGATGCTAGAAAACATAGTTACATAACTTTCGAGTTATTGCTTGTTTATTAAATGATTAGGATGTATTTGCGCGAGAGCTATGTTCTGCTACCTCAGGATCATACACGCCGGAGCAAGGATTCGGGGGCGGGGCTACACCCTGAGTCATCGTAACCCCTTCCCCCACTCCGAGGACACTGGTCTATCACCCTGATGGCAGCATCCTATCCGCGGGTGCCCAGAAAATTTTAGCAAAATTTAGCAAAAATTGGAAAAAAGGGTCCTAGGAGAAGGTCATTAACTTTTTTCAGCACGTCTCCGCCCACTAAATGACCCCCACACTCCTAAGAGCCTCTACCCGCTGGGATAACCTCCCCGTCGACCCGGTTGTCTCCCGTGAGACCTCGGAGCGTCAGTAAGTTTAAATAAAATTTAAATAGTGTTCATACGTTCAAATAAAAATGAAAAAATTCTTCCAAATTTTGTGGAATTTTGAACATGTAAACTCAGCTGTAATTTCAAATTTGCACATTGACCTTATTTAGTGTATATATCTAAGATTATCTATGAATTATCGATCAGTGTAGTCAGTCTACACACAGGCATATTATTTCAGTTAGCGATTTGTGATGTGGCAATTGAGTATTAAATTTTATTATCTAAGTCAACATTTAAGTAATGCGCGAGTAAACTTAACATGCGCCCATCGACTATTCTATTTTGTAAAAGCCGATATCGAAACGCAAACTGTTGTTCCGAAACAAATGTGGAAATTTCATCGGTTTTTCGATAACAGAAACTTGGCAAAATCAGAAACAAGTACCAAAAATTACACCTTGTGTTCGAAAAGAATTTTAACGGTTTCGAATTTGCAATGAAAACTGTTATCTAACACCTTCTTCTGATTCGTATTTGCCTGTGTTCGCGAACAAACGTCACAAATCAATCGTTCTTGTGCTTTAGGTTACAGTGTTAGCGAACAAATCCAGCGAATGCAAATGCGGTAGATTTTCGTTCGAAAAAATTCGGTAATTTTCCTTGAATTTTCGCGAACACAAATTTACGGGATTACTATCACAGAGCTTTGTGTTCGCGAACAGTTTTGCGCTGCATTATGTTTTACCAAAAAACGTTCAGTAACAGATTTTTAACCGAAATAGCAAAATAGAATTATTGATGGGCGTTGGTTAAGTTTACTGTCGCATAACATAGATTCCATGAGATGCACAAGGACATTAGCGTAATACTTTACATTTTCATACACGATTTTGCAGACTTTATTTCAAGCTTCATAAGCTGAGCTATGAGATAGACAGTAATCATAAGCTGAAGTTCGCCATTGTAGGATTAGCAGTTTGTTGTCTGCAGCTATGTTTAATTCTTTCGTTTCTCTGAAAACTTCAAACAGAATGTGGAGAAATTGATAAAATTTTACGCCTTGAGTTCTAGCCAAGTATTGAGTATAAAACGTAATCGTAATTTTTGATTTGTTCTACGTTCATTTCAATGTAATATTTTATGATGTGTTCATCCAAACGGCAGGTTGGTGCTTTTTACACGTTCGGTGATAAATTTCTCCAAATATGCAGATATGACATTATCCCTCGGTGTCTCGTTAATACATTTTGTGCAGTCTTAGCACATAAAAAATAAAGATATGGTCCAATAAGATAAGGCGCGACAGCTAAGGGGCAAGTTGTTCCATTCTCGTTCCACTAAGCCCAAGCCTCAGCTAATGTCCCTATATAATCCATATAGTGTGCCTAAGGTTGTCGGAGGCTACCTGATCACGAACGCTCCGCAGTAAACTATATTATTGATATAAGATTAGGATTCTACGTTTGACTTGGGTCAGCTGGAAACAATCAAATAATATGGTGGTACAGGTGGATTTTGCATAAAACTAATACGATATTCACTCTTATGCTGTCGCTTCAACAATATAGACGTTCAGGTCATTTCCACTACATACTAAGTTTTGTTCTAAAATCAAAATTGTGGAAAAGGTGTGCATTTTTCGGTTCTGAATCATATCTTATTCCCATGTTAACCATAGATTACTATTTTGTTGTCCAGGACCTACAATAGGCAGTGTAGGTAACCCAACTGATTGTAAAAAAATAGAGAAGCGTCATTTCGCCAGTTTGTATTACATCGTAAACTACTTACACGAATCTAGTGGTTCTGTATTGTGGTTTGTTTGTACGTCGGCTGAGCACTCAGGATACCTTTTGGTGTAAATTAAGATTTCCTGTATTTTAGCTTGAGCAAAATATAGCAAACGGCGATACTTATTGTAGTTTAGATTAATACGATAATAATAAACACTTTATTTTTTTGGACAAATTTTTATTCGAAAATGCAATATTTTCACGTTATAATTAGTGTACTATGATTAAAGACTATCAACGTTCAAGATGTCTTTTGGCAAGACAGCTATTATAATTACAGTGACGCTTCAGCTGGGAACTAATAATCACCTTTACATAGAGTAAATTATAGCTTGTGTATTTATAAATTATTTCCCATTTCTATTTATACATAATAAGACTAAGGATAATTAAATTACTAATGTCCGAATATTTAAAAAATGATTTTATGTATCTATAACTATACTGCCCAACTGCTAAACTGAACAAAATTTTAAGAAAGCCATTTTGTACTCATATATGTATAATACCGTTCCGTTGCACTTATAAAGTGTCATCTCAAAATGATCCGATTGTACTATTTTACAGATGTGCAAATATTTAAAAATCATTTTATGTGTCTATAACTACACTGCTCAACTGCCTAACTGAAATTCCATTTTTGTATTCATGCATTTGCTCATACCGTTCTGTTGGACTCATAAGATGTCATCTCCAAATAACCCGAATCTGCCATTTTACAAAAGTGCAAATATTTAAAAATGATTTTGTGTGTCTATAACTATGCTAGATCAACTGCCTAACTGACCAAAATTTTAAGAAATCCATTTTTGTATTCATGTATTTGTCATACCGTTCCGTTGGACTCATAAGATGTCATCTCCAAATAACCCGAATTTGCCATTTTGCAATGTGCAAATATTTAAAAATGATTTTGTGTGTCTATTAACTATACTGCTACGAACTGCCTAACTGTACCAAAAATTTTAAGAAAGCCATTTTTGTATTCATGTATTTGTCATACCGTTCCGTTGGACTCATAAGCATGTCATCACCAAATAACCGCGAATCTGCCATTTTACAGATGTGCAAATATTTAAAAATGATTTTGTGCGTCTATAACTATGCTGCTCAACTGCCTCACTGACCAAAATTTTTAAGAAAGCAATTTTTGTATTCATGCATTTGTCATACCGTTCCGTGGGACTCATAAGATGTCATCACTAAATAACCCGAATCTGCCATTTTACAAATGTGCAAATATTTAAAAATGATTTTGTGTGTCTATAACTATACTGCTCAACTGCTAACTGACCAAAATTTTAAGAAAGCCATTTTTGTATTCATGTATTTGTCATACCGTTCCGTTGGACTCATAAGATGTCATCTCCAAATAACCG
>JASANE010015089.1:0-11129 GCA_030248225.1 Trileptium ribeirensis
ATTAAGATGGTATTTTCGTTATTTTTAAAGAAATGTATTCGGATAGTGAGATTAGCCCGCTCGTCTGTGGAGCTGTGGAGAGTTCGGCTATATATATATAGAATAAAGTTACCGAGAGATGACATTCTGGGGTTGACACTAATAATGCTCCAGAAGTTGCATGGTCAGCGAGTCTGTTGGCTTATTGCAATTGTGGTAATTGTATTTATTTCAAGTGACCGGGGAAAGCAGCCAAATGTGAGACTTCTCTCGGTTGTATGTTTTCCGAGGCGGAGGGAGCGGGGGGCAAATAAGACTAATAAATTATAAGAACTGCTCCCGAATGAATCAGTGTGCAAAATCTGAGAAAATATCTTGTTCATTTAATAAGCGCTACAGTAGTGCTGCTAAAAATATATAAAAAAAAAAAAGCCCCTTTAATTTCCCGAACGGCGCAGACGCATTTTTACACTACCTAGTTGGGTCCTTTTTAATGTTTTAGTTTTTCTCGGTTTTATGCAGCGTCTCCGGTTATAATGAACAATAGCTCCCTGCTACTCCAAAAACGGAGTAATTGTGTTAATGTTGTTAGATTATTTAGAATTATATGAAAGAAATTTCTTTAATATTTTTACTTTGATCGTTCAAATATTTTCGCGAATTTCATTTTGCCACCTCTAATTATTATTCAAGTAAACGCAATTTGTTCCTTGCTTTTTTCGACATTAGTCACGTCTCGCCCTACGGTTTCATGTCTAATTATTATCCAAGTAAACACGAATTGTGCAGTGTTTTTCTCGCACATGTGATGGTCGCGTTCCGGTTTCATATCTAATTATATATTATCCAAGTAAACGTGGCTTGTGCAGTATTTTTTTCGAAGTTGTGAAGGTCGCGCTCCGGTTTCGTACCTAACTAGTAACTACACCGATATTGCAGAACGTAGTGAAGCATACAAAATTAACACCGGCAACAAGTTTCCCATACCCGAACCACCCAAGTGGAAGCTATCGGCCTCAGAAAACGTCACAATAAAGTTATCAATTTTTTTGACTCAAGAAACAAGCAGCACCATTCCCGTACACAAAAAACATTGTTCTACGAACAATTTTTTTGTGTACGGGGTATGGCGCCCCCGTCGTTTTTCTTGAGTCAAAATTCATAACTTTATTGCGACGTCTTGGAAGGCCGATAGCTTCCACTTGGGTGGCTCGGTTATGGGAAACTTGTTGCCGGTGTTAGTTTTGTATGCTTCACTCGTTCTGCAATATCGGTGTAGTTACTAGTTAGGTACGAAACCGGAGCGTGACCTTCACAACTTCGAAAAAAATACTGCACAAGCCACGTTACTTGATAATATATAATTAGATATGAAACCGGAACGCAACCATCACATGTGCGAGAAAAACACTTCACAATTCGTGTTTACTGGATAATAATGAGACATGAAACCGGAGGGCGACCATGACAAGTTCGAAAAAAGCAATGTACAAGTTGCGTTTACTTGAATAATAATTAGAGGTGGCAAAATGAAATTCGCGAAAAATATTTGAACCATCAAGAAAAATATTTAAAGAAATTTCTTCATATAATTCCAAATAATCTAACAACATTAACACAATCAATTTGTTTTGGGAGCAGCAGACGGCTATTGTTCACTATGTCTGAGACGCTGGATAAAACTGAGACGTTCTAACATTAAAATGACCGATGATAAGTGTAAAATGTGTCTAAACTGTTCGGGAACGAAGGAGCTTCTAAATTTATATATATTTTTAGCAGCACCGCAGCGTTATTAAATGAACAAGATATTTTAAAAGCCTTTGCACACTTATTTATTTGTAGCAGTTCCTATAATCATTAGTCACATTTTGAAAACCATACTGTCCGCCTAGAAACATACAACCAAGAAGTCTCACATTTGGCTGCTTCCCTGTCACTTGAAATAATAGCAATTACCACAATTGCAATAGAGCGAACAGACTCGGTTACCATGCAACGTTCCTAGCATCATTAGTGTTAGTCTTAGAACGAAACACCTTAAAAGACTAAATGTAGTGTTAAGAAGTTGTTTAAACAGTTAAGACAATGTCTGTCATTGGGTAACTTATTCTATATAATGAAACGGTTTGTATGTAGATACACGCTCGATAGTCGACAGACGAGCGGGCTAATTCTAGCTATCCGAATACATTTCTTTAAAAATAACCAAAAATACCATCTTAATTTAAGCCGTTAATTCTAGACCAAAATGCTGTTACACGGGACTGACGCTAAATGTGATTCGGGCCAAAAAATGCGACCAAAGTAGGATTGTATCCATATTCTGCGTGTGAATTCATTATATTGCGGCGTCAATTTTCTAATCGTCATTAAAATATGTTTAGTAAGTTGTGCAATGATTGAATACCAATTGTTCTCTGGCTATGGTTGAATGTAGATTGTTACTGAATGTTGCACGGTCTAACGAAGTACGAATAGTGTCGTGATGCTTGCCGATGGAGTGCCGAGTGCTCGTACTTAAATGAGTGAATTTTAGTTGAGTCTACAATTTAGAAACGTTTATAAGTTTAACGGAGAACAAATGGCGCCGCAATAATCGCCGGTGAATTGCCGAGTGCTGGTATATCAATGAATGCATTTTAGCTGAGTCTGTGCAATTTACTACCTTGTATGCTTTTATGATTTACTGTGCATGTTAATTCATAAAGGCAACATTGATTTAGTGTTAAACTTTCCATTAATTGACCTGTTTTCAACTTTTCTCATACTTTTGCACTGCTGTTGACATTTATCATCACACGAATAAAACATATTACATACAACTGTAAAACCACCAGTTTTTCGCTCATAATCAAACGAAAATGTCGTTACTATTACAGTTTTGCACGTCTTCCAATGGCCCTTCAAGTACGCGGACCGAACCAAGTTGCCAGGTTACGGGTAGATTCCACTCATTCGGCTTTGTGATATTTCTTCCAAATTAACGATTATGAAGTTAACAATTCAGTGGAGTGAAGCTTAAACATCGCATATTGCTCAGGAATTTATATTTCATACTTTCCTTCGCGAATTAAATATATATAAACAGCAAGTCGTTGCGATTTGAAGGAACAATATCCGAGTGGTTATTAGCTCAAGTTGCAATTAGCGTCTGGTGTTTTTCTTTGATGACATATATTTTAAAGATTTTTTGTATTATTCACGTTTCACATGGTCTCCATTAACTTAGATACTGCTATATATGAAACATTATGAATAGGAAAATTTTTTAAAGAAAAACAACACTCGGTCTCGACGCTTTGAAATTTCTGACAAAGATTACTTTTCTATAGTCGAACGTGTCCATTATGTGCTTGCATATTAAATCGCTTATACGTGTCCTTGAATACATGGTACGCGTGTTTGTGCTTCTAACACTTTAGAATTGTAGGAAAGCAATAGAAATTGAGCATCAGAAAATCAGAACCTATATCGTATAAATCTTTTCCTAACCTTCTCATAATGCATTATCTAGGCTGTGTGTGATTAGAACAGGAATGATAAAAATGAAGTGTTACAGGCTCAATGCTTTGTTACACCTGTGACGTCTGCGCGTTGGCATTATTTTTGTTGGATTTAATGAGTAAATAAACTGAAAACTCGATTTTTAGTGAAAGACCTCATAGGTATTTCGCGTTTTAATCCTTTGGTGTGCGACTGAATTTGTGTATCGCTCAGTGTTTGACAAACTCTTGCCGGCGACAGGGATGGAATCCAAGAAGCTCGGGTGAAAGTTGCGGATGCTAACCACTGAGGTATTTAGAAGATGTTGCTCGATTCGTTAAGAGACTTCATAACGCGAGCGAGTAACAACGCACGTTGCAAACATACAGTATATGACAAACATAGCTATCGAAACGCTTCACAGTGTACGCTGGGATTATTTAGATACAGGGTGCATGACCGGAATAGTTAAGCGATAGATAATTTTTGATTAAGCAAAATAAAAGTAAATAATGATATCACATTAGCAAACGATACGCATATCAGCAGTACCGATGTGAAATTCGACAAAATTATAGCTAGATTTAACAAAACTAGGAAATATGGCACAATCCAAAAAGCATGAATGCCTAAAGATTTGATCGGAATAGTGTGAAATTTTCATATTTAGTGCTATTCTGCGTGAGTATTAACTATTTATTACTAACTCCAACAGTCTACATTTATTGGAGATTTTGCACATTATGTTGCGACCTTGTATATGAATATTGTTGCTCCGTATGTTGACGCATTCACAGTCGCCACCCAACATCATGTAATGTACAATTGGGAATATTTTATCACAGAAAATATGAACACGACATCTTCTTTCCAAATAGCAATTTTTCCCAATGATCCACTCTGCAATATAGCCAAACTGCATTTGGCACAAAATTTATTTAAAGAAGTTCCCATTGACCATAATATTGTCATATCATATTGTAAGAGCTTTCCAGCCAGGTGAAATTGAATCGGAATGGGTTCAGGTCTGAATTAGCTTTATGGATTCGATTTCAATGGTACAGAATCGATCCGGCTTTAGTATATACTGATAAACAAAATTTCTAAGTTATGAAGATTCTAAAATATTTATATATTTATATTCTCCACAAAATGTTGCCAATAAAATCCCGGACTTTTAATATTTTGCCAATAAACTGAAAAAGTTTTTCTTCGGTTACAGCGGCAGGCCTAGCGACTTTTTTATTTTTGATATAATAGGCTTAGGAGTTGCAATGAGATTTGTGCTCTCTGTAGACGCATAAGCAAAACCACGGTGTCCAGTGTCATCTATGGTATTAGTGGCTAATCACTGACCCGCCGCGGCGCTGTAATGACATGTTCTCTACACAAAAAAATGAAAATTTGTACAACTATACCCTAACATTAAGGAAATCGAAGATTCTTTTACTGCAAATTTTAGTTCAAAGGAAAAACAATTGCTGTTCCTCGTCTTCATTATGCTTTTCGTTCATTACAAGTACGTATAACTGGTTACTGCCACATGCATGAAACAAGAGAAAATTCTGTATACTTCAGCTTTTACAGTGCAAGGCAGATACATGTAAAAAACAAATAAAACCAATAATGACAAAAACACTCCCTAATGTGCGTGACTAAGTGAAATATGATGACTGGATTTTAGTTGATAAACTATTTGTGAGTAGATTGACGCTAATGATATTTATTTGACAAATCTGGGTTGTACATAAATATATTTGAATGAAATATAGTAGAGTAATACTAAATATGAAAATTTCACACTTATTCCGATCAAATCTTTAGGCATTCATGCTTTTTGGATTGTGCCATATTTCCTAGTTTTGTTAAATCTAGCTATAATTTTGTCGAATTTCACATCGTGGACTGGCTGATATGCGTATCGTTTGCTAATGTTATATCATCATTTACTTTTATTTTGCTTAATCAAAAATTATCTATCGTCTTAACTATTCCGTCATGGGCACCCTGCATCCTATTAATTCCTAGGTACACTGTGAAGCGTTTTGATAGCTATGTTTGTCATATACTGTATGTTTGCAAGTGTGTTGTTACTCGCTCGCGTTATGAAAGTCTCTTAACGAATCGAACAACATCTTCTAAATACTCAGTGGTCAGCATCCCAACTTCCACCCAGCTTCTTGGATTCGATCCCTGGCGCCGGCGTGAGTTTGTCAAACATTGAGCGATACACAAATTCAGTCGCACACCAAAGGATTAAAACGCGAAATACCTATGAGGTCTTTCACTAAAAATCGAGTTTTCAGTTTATTTACTCATTAAATCCAACAAAAATAATGCCAACGCGCAGACGTCACAGGTGTAACAAAGCATTGAGCCTGTAACATCTTCATTTTTATCATTCCTGTTGTAATCACACACAGCCTAGATAATGCATTATGAGAAGGTTAGGAAAAGATTTATACGATATAGGTTCTGATTTTCTGATGCTCAATTTCTATTGCTTTCCTACAATTCTAAAGTGTTACAACACAAACACGCGTACCATGTATTCAAGGACACGTATAAGCGATTTAATATGCAAGCACATAATGGACACGTTCGACTATAGAAAAGTAATCTTTGTCAGAAATTTCAAAGCGTCGAGACCGAGTGTTGTTTTTCTTTAAAAAATTTTCCTATTCATAATGTTTCATATATAGCAGTATCTAAGTTAATGGAGACCATGTGAAACGTGAATAATACAAAAAATCTTTAAAATATATGTCATCAAAGAAAAACACCAGACGCTAATTGCAACTTGAGCTAATAACCACTCGGATATTGTTCCTTCAAATCGCAACGACTTGCTGTTTATATATATTTAATTCGCGAAGGAAAGTATGAAATATAAATTCCTGAGCAATATGCGATGTTTAAGCTTCACTCCACTGAATTGTTAACTTCATAATCGTTAATTTGGAAGAAATATCACAAAGCCGAATGAGTGGAATCTACCCGTAACCTGGCAACTTGGTTCGGTCCGCGTACTTGAAGGGCCATTGGAAGACGTGCAAAACTGTAATAGTAACGACATTTTCGTTTGATTATGAGCGAAAAACTGGTGGTTTTACAGTTGTATGTAATATGTTTTATTCGTGTGATGATAAATGTCAACAGCAGTGCAAAAGTATGAGAAAAGTTGAAAACAGGTCAATTAATGGAAAGTTTAACACTAAATCAATGTTGCCTTTATGAATTAACATGCACAGTAAATCATAAAAGCATACAAGGTAGTAAATTGCACAGACTCAGCTAAAATGCATTCATTGATATACCAGCACTCGGCAATTCACCGGCGATTATTGCGGCGCCATTTGTTCTCCGTTAAACTTATAAACGTTTCTAAATTGTAGACTCAACTAAAATTCACTCATTTAAGTACGAGCACTCGGCACTCCATCGGCAAGCATCACGACACTATTCGTACTTCGTTAGACCGTGCAACATTCAGTAACAATCTACATTCAACCATAGCCAGAGAACAATTGGTATTCAATCATTGCACAACTTACTAAACATATTTTAATGACGATTAGAAAATTGACGCCGCAATATAATGAATTCACACGCAGAATATGGATACAATCCTACTTTGGTCGCATTTTTTGGCCCGAATCACATTTTAGCGTCAGTCCCGTGTAACAGCATTTTGGTCTAGAATTAACGGCTTAAATTAAGATGGTATTTTTGGTTATTTTTAAAGAAATGTATTCGGATAGCTAGAATTAGCCCGCTCGTCTGTCGACTATCGAGCGTGTATCTACATACAAACCGTTTCATTATATAGAATAGAGTTACCCAATGACAGACATTGTCTTAACTGTTTAAACAACTTCTTAACACTACATTTAGTCTTTTAAGGTGTTTCGTTCTAAGACTAACACTAATGATGCTAGGAACGTTGCATGGTAACCGAGTCTGTTCGCTCTATTGCAATTGTGGTAATTGCTATTATTTCAAGTGACAGGGAAGCAGCCAAATGTGAGACTTCTTGGTTGTATGTTTTCGAGGCGGACAGTATCGGTTTTCAAAATGTGACTAATGATTATAGGAACTGCTACAAATAAATAAGTGTGCAAAGGCTTTTAAAATATCTTGTTCATTTAATAACGCTGCGGTGCTGCTAAAAATATATATAAATTTAGAAGCTCCTTCGTTCCCGAACAGTTTAGACACATTTTACACTTATCATCGGTCATTTTAATGTTAGAACGTCTCAGTTTTATCCAGCGTCTCAAGACATAGTGAACAATAGCCGTCTGCTGCTCCCAAAACAAATTGATTGTGTTAATGTTGTTAGATTATTTTGGAATTATATGAAAGAAATTTCTTTAATATTTTTTACTTGATGGTTCAAATATTTTTCGCGAATTTCATTTTGCCACCTCTAATTATTATTCAAGTAAACGCAACTTGTACATTGCTTTTTTCGAACTTGTCATGGTCGCCCTCCGGTTTCATGTCTAATTATTATCCAAGTAAACACGAATTGTGCAGTGTTTTTCTCGCACATGTGATGGTCGCGTTCCGGTTTCATATCTAATTATATATTATCCAAGTAAACGTGGCTTGTGCAGTATTTTTTCGAAGTTGTGAAGGTCGCGCTCCGGTTTCGTACCTAACTAGTAACTACACCGATATTGCAGAACGTAGTGAAGCATACAAAACTAACACCGGCAACAAGTTTCCCATACCCGAACCACCCAAGTGGAAGCTATCGGCCTCCCAAGACGTCGCAATAAAGTTATGAATTTTGACTCAAGAAACGACGGGGGCGCCATACCCCGTACACAAAAAACATTGTTCGTAGAACAAAACCAACACCAGCATTGAGTTTCCATGCCCGAAATCCACGCAGTGTAGCCATCAGGCTCCCAGGACGTCACAATAAAATTAGGAATTTTAGATCGAGGAACCATTGGTACCCCATACCCCCGTATCGATGGAACCATGGGTCGCAGAGCAAAACTAACACCGGCAATGAGTTTTCCATGCCCGGAAACAACCCCCAAATGAAACTTTTCAGCCGCCCACGTCGTCAGAACAAATTAAAAATTTTGGGTCGAGGAACCACGAGGGTACCATACTTAAAACCCTATAACTCCAAACCCGGAGCTAGAAAAAGGGCACGGCATTAATTATTTACCACTAAATAAAAGCAACCATAGAAAAAAATCGAAGGTTAAGATAAAAATAACCTTGCTTTCATGAATGGTACTAAAATGGCAAAATGGTAAAAACCCTCATTTTGACCTCTGACCCCGGAACCAGACCTCAAATGCCGGTTCGAATGAGAGCAATATTATGAAAATCGCTTAAGTCGTTCCTGAGTGATGGCCGAATACACATACACATACACAGACGGAATTTAAAAGCTTTCATCCCTGCAAAACACAATCTCCACTTCGTTACACTACCCTCTGATCATCGAAGTAAACGCGACTTGTGACGGTCAAGTTGCAGTTTCATATCTAATTATTATCCAAGTAAACCTGACTTGTGTAGTATATTTAACTTGTTATGGTCGTGTTCCGGTTTCATATCTAATTATTGTCCAAGTAAACGCGACTTTTGCAGTATTTTTTCGGACTTATGATGATCACGCTCCGTTTTAATATGTAATTATTATGCAAGTAAACGAGACTTGTGCAGTGTTATTTTTCGAGCTAATAATAGTTGCCCTCCGGTTTTATATAGCCATACAGGTCGTAGATTATTCGGGATAAATTCAATAAAAAATTTCTAAAATATTTTGGAACAGTTAGAACCTATAAAGTTAAAAATTTGTAGATTTTGCAAATCTTCGTGAAACTAGAAATATCCCCGGAGATAGTTGTGCCATAAATTTTATACTTTGTTATTTGATTGCGGCAAGCACCCAGTAATTTTGAAAATTCTTGATGCACCAAAAATAACCCGGTAATCTGGAGATTACTGGGTCTTAATAAATTACACACCCAGTAATTTTCCAAGTGCGATGAAAATCCAGTAAATGTTAATTTTGGTGTAAATTTTATCGCACTTCGGTTGATAAAGTGGAGCCTATAGTCATTAGTCAGAATTTGAAAAGTCTGATACTGTCTGCCTCGAAAACATACAACCAAGAAGTCTCACATCTGGCTGCTTCCCTGTCACTTGAAATAATAGCAATTACCACAATTGCAATAGAGCGAAGATACTCGGTCACCCATGCAACGTTCCTAGCATCATTAGTGTTAGTCTTAGAACGAAACACCTTAAAAGACTTAAATGTAGTGTTAAGAAGTTGTTTAAACAGTTAAGACAATGTCTGTCATCGGGTAACCCGATTTATATAATGAAACGGTTTGTATGTAGATACACGCTCGATAGTCGACATAATGAGCGGGCTAATTCTAGCTATCCGAATACATTTCTTTAAAAATAACCAAAAATACCATCTTAATTTAAGCCGTTAATTCTAGACCAAAATGCTGTTAACACGGGACTGACGCTAAAATGTGATTCGGGCCAAAAAATGCGACCAAAGTAGGATTGAATCATATTCTGCGCGTGAATTTCATCATATTGTGGTGTCAATTTTCTAATCGTCATTAAAATATGTTTAGTAAGTCGTGCAATGATTGAAATACCAATTGTTCTCTTTGCTATGGTTGAATGTAGATTGTTACTGAACTATGGATGACCGAACGAAGTACGAATAGTGTCGTGATGCTTGCCTGATGGCAGTGCCGAGCGCCCCAACGTAAACGAAGTGAAATTTTAGTTGAGTCTACAATTTAGAAACGTTTATAAGTTTAACGGAGAACAAATGGCGCCGCAATAATCGCCGGTGAATTGCCGAGTGCTGGTATATCAACGAACGGCATTCTAGCTGAGTCTGTGCAATTTACTACCTTGTATGCTTTTATGATTTACTGTGCATGTTAATTCATAAGGAAACATCTATTTAGTGTTAAACTTTCCATCAATTGACCTGTTTTCAACTTTTCTCGATACTTTTGCACCGCTGTCTACATTTATCATCACACGAATAAAACATATTACATACAACTGTAAAACCACCAGTTTTTCGCTCATAAGCAAACTAAAGTTGTCCTACATCCTATAGTTTTGCACCGTCTTCAAATAGGCGCCTTCAAGAATCCCCGGACCTAACTAAGTTGCCAGGTGATTTGTAAATTCCATCATTTGGCTTCCTGATATTTCTTCTAATTGAACTTGCATGAAGAAAAATATTAGTCGAATGGGGCTTTAAACCATCGCATATTGCTCAGGGAATTGATATTTCATACTTTTCCTTCGCGAATTAAATATATATAAACAGCAAGTCGTTGCGATTTGAAGGAACAATATCCGAGTGGTTATTAGCTCAAGTTGCAATTAGCGTCTGGTGTTTTTCTTTGATGACATATATTTTAAAGATTTTTTGTATTATTCACGTTTCACATGGTTCTCTATCAAACTTAGATACTGCTATATATGAAACATTATGAATAGGAAAATTTTTTAAAGAAAAACAAAAACACTCGGTTCTCTAGTGGTTTGAAATTTCTGACAAAGATTACTTTTCTCTAGTCGAACGTGTCCATTATGTGCTTGCATATTAAATCGCTTATACGTGTCCTTGAATACATGGTACG
>JASANE010015090.1:0-37413 GCA_030248225.1 Trileptium ribeirensis
TGACGCCCCAAAATTGCCTGACCACCATACTAACAATTGGTTTTTCTGGTTACCATCGGATCGATGATTGAAAGTATGCGTGTTTCTAGGTAGTCTACCCGTCTAGACATCTGACGAGGCCACGCGGGTCTCGACCTGACCAGTCATCCCGCTGCTATATCACTTACTTCCCTGTTTTATACCGTACCACGGAAATTCAACATAAAACTCCGTCAGTTTGTGCCAACTTCGTATCTGACCCTTGACCACAAATAGTCTCATGCGACCCCTCATTCTACTCGCCTGCTCCTGGCGAGTACAACGATATCCGGCGGGTTTTTGTCCGACTTCCCGTTAACCCACTATAACCTGCCAAATTGCCCCCAATTCGGCATACCGAATGAAGGTGGGTACAAACCAACCGAAAATTTATTCCTAACGCGAAAGTAGGCAAAACGCCCCTCATCGCATTCGCCACGTCGAGACATCTTCAAAGATGCCCGGCGGGTCTCCGTCAGTCGCCCCGTTAACCCGGGACGGCCGAAAATGCGCCCCCCTTTTTACCGACACTCTCTTTATTAGTCGTGATTTTAGTGCCCCTCTACCCGCTGCCGGTAAGGCAGGGAAAACACCCCTATTTGGAATCGCCTTTCCATGGCGAGTTCAACGATACCCGGCGGGCGTCGCTCAGCCCAACCGTTAGAGCGGGAAAGCCCGCTGAAACCCTGTATGCTAATACATGTCGGAACCCAAAATTGGGTCCCGACTCGCCACTGCGTCTACCCCCCTCGTGTTTGGTATCGTTCGGCCCCGTTCTTCGTCCTGGGACCGAATTTCGCCCCAGCCCCTCGAAATTCCCTCGGGAACCCCTGTCCCGACTCCCTTCCCGTGCCCTTTCTCTTCCGTTTTTCCTTTTTCTGTTTCACTCTCTCTAACCGACTTCTTTGGTCGGTTGTCGTTGTTGTCGTTGTCGCTATGGTTGTGTGTGTATGTGTCGTGGTTGTTGTTGTTGTGGTTCTGCGTGTTTCTGGTGTGGACTTGAGCGACCTTTCTGTCGCTCAGGTCGCCTGTGTGTCTCATGTGTAGTGTGTGTATGTGTTCATGAGTACTGTATGTTTGTATTTGTGTACATATATAATATATATATGTATGGACACTATATACGAGGACGACACAAAAAACAGGACACACGGGGACAGGACATACAAAATTCTCTTAAATTTATAAGTTTTACGGACGGACTGGACGCATAGGACTAGGAAAGACGGGGGGTAGGTTTAGGGCCCTCTCGTGGGTCCTGGGAGTTCCTGAATAGGACCCCCGATAGGTCAAAAGATACATAGGAATGGGCTGCACCCATGACAGCGAAATCAGCTCATTCCCATCTTAGGTTCCCCCCTTCGGGACGCCTAAAGACGTCCTGTCGGGATATTTGAAATTCAGCTAGGAATGCTAGGAATGTTTGGCTTTATCTTTTAAGCTAACATATAAACGTGCAATGTTTGCACGTTTATCCACGGATTTCGTAGAAAATTTGGCCCCAGATGGACTCTCATTAAGCTTAAATTGGGTGATGAATGAGGCAGCTAACTCGCTAAATAGCTGGAATTTGACCTCAAATTGGCGAGTTAGCTGGGGCAAAATTTGATGGATGGGGACCAGAAGACGAATCTGTCCTGAAACGAGGACAGATTTTAAGCTTAATCCGAGCATTTTATATAAGTAAAGATTCAAAATTTGAATTTGACGGATGACCCAGCCTTTTGACGGAACAGTTGGGGGAAAGATAACAGTCGATTTAGGATTAAGTAATAGGTTTAAGAGATCTGAGTAATGATCTTCAGATCTATTCTTGACACAACTTTTGAAAGTTACGTTAGAATTTAAGCTGAAAAGCACAGATGGTCGACCTCCGAGTATTCGGAGGGTTCAAATTTGATGTCGGCGATTTCGATTGAAGCCGACTCTCTCTAAAGGGGACCCCGGGTTTACGATAGCTGTCAAAAATAAAATCTTGGGAATTTTTCGATTGGGCGCCCGGGTTTGAACTCGAAAAAGTGGGCGTTGAAAGAGCTTCTCCGATTGGATAGCGACAAAATCGCTATCTTCCAATATAGCTGAAAATTTTGAGGCGACGACTACCGCGTCGTCTCTTGGAATCAGTTCGACTTCGGCAGCGCGGAGTTCGGTCGACTTTACTGACCGGCTCCGACGCTTGACTTTGTTACATGGTTTCACGGCTTTTGTTACTCTTTCGTGTTTGTCTTTTTCGACTCGCGTTTGGAATGGGATTCGACCGACGGAGGACCCGCGTAGACATCTTTCGTCTCGCGGAAGGGGACTAGCTATCGCTGTCCCGGATCGAAGGTTGTAAGTCAGGAAGAGGACAGAGTGAATGGGGGTTTATTTTCCCCAGATCGAGATGTAACAGACCGTTAAGATTTAATTAGTAGGTGCACGTTTTCTACCTTCGCTAGCTTGACCAGACGCCCGTCGGAGGACGTCTTATTTTCCCATGTCAACTGAATGCACTTTTACATGTTCTTTGACAAACCTCCTCGAGTCGAGTTCCGTTTTGGGCCTGTTGAGTGATTGCACGGAGGGTATTAGGTTGTGAACACAAAAGTCGAAGTAGTTCTGATTCCCCGTGGTCTTAGGTAAGGCAGGATAAAAAGGGACGCTTCTCGTCCGTGTTTTTGCATGACTCGTTGCTCTTGAGTTAGGTTAATTGACTTTTTCCTGAGCAGACCACGGTAAAATTTACCAATAGAACCATAGGGATTTGCTTGTTTCTCTTTGATTGGAGTTATGGTTTTCCAAATTACAGCTTAGTGGACCGTTCGATGCTCATGCCGCTGCTTGAGCTCGGACTGATTTCGCAGTTAGGGACGGAGGATTAGCCTCCGTCGGGCTTTAGAAAGCCCCAAAATTTCCTTTATCAGGACGAGTTAAGAAAATTTGGGGAAATAGAAAAGATGAAACAAATTCTAAGAGCAGTAACCTGAGTATAAGGTGTTTTGCTTTCTGATTGCAGTGATTGCCGCGTACAAAAGTGGCCGGATTACTTCAACTTCAATTAGGGCTTGTTTGGTTATCACAAGAGAAGCATCAGTGTCTTGTACGGAATCCAGCCACGACCGCCCGAGTCATTGACAGCCCCTATGACCCCACAGCTTAAGCTCTAGTAACGGATACTGTTTCCAATTGTTGCAACCGACACCGCTTCCAAATGTGTACTTCGAAACGGTAGCGATCTGGTTATAAAAGTTACCAAGTTTCACTGCAACACAGACTAGTGGTTAAACTCCTTGGCAGTAAGTAGGAAACCACATGCTACCAAAACGAACCGACAGCATGGCTAGGTACCAAAATCGGCCGCAATAAACGTTTTCAAAGGCACGTTAGGGTGCTCAGTGTTCGAAATGAAATCACAATACCCCATTTTAATAAAGAAAAAATCGAGACCTCTCTCGAACCAGTTTGACCCCAAACCGAGAAAGTGCAAAACCCCGTTTTCTTTTTGGAGCGACTTGATCGCTGAGTTTAAGCATTTTTACATTTTATCCCTGGTTGCCCGTTAGGCTATGTACTATGTATGCCCCGATTTATCTTTTCACCATTTCTCTCTCTCCTTTTTTTCGTTTTCCTTGATTGAGTTTCGATCCTGCACGGGGAACTTAAGCCCGCTGCAGATTTCTCCGTATTATCCACTCGACTATCGAGTTCTGATAAATTTCACTAAAATTTTAGTGATAACTCAACTGCACAATTTCGATAGTGCAGTTGAGACACTGTACAATTTCGATGTGTACAGTGTAATAAGGCAATAGGATAAGCGATAGAGAGAGGACGGCAAAGCAAAGAAAAAGCGACAAGGGAAACGAAAGAAAGAACAGAAACCAAGCAAAGAAAAGAAAGGACGGAACCAACCAAAACAAACCCCAAAAGTAAAGTACCAACCCACCCCAGGCGAAACCGAGCCCCAGTTGTGGAACGGGCATGACCACCCGTTAGAACAGTTAAAAGTGCGGCCTCGGTCGCCTAGGAAATCGCCAGAATTAACAACTGCCCGTGCCTCTTATCCATTTAAGCGGCCGAAATGGTAACCAGGGGCGACCCTTCAAAACGATTAAAACTCTGTCCCCTGCCGACATAACGCAGTTCAAGTGATGCTTCGCCACCAAAATCAACCGCATTGCTACCAGCCTACCGGTTATAGACCATTAGGACTCAGGATAATCGAACTCCCGGCTGGACTGCTCAAATTGCCGAGACAACGGCTATTGGAGGATTGGCAAAGAACCTGGCTTCGGAACGGAATGCACAAGTGACCTGATAGGGACGCTAGGCAGCAGTTGTAGGACGGGAAATGCACGCGGACCGCATTTTATCTTCGGACCGAGATATAGGCGACTCGTTGGTTGAACCGTGATTGGTAGTTTGTACTCATTGACATTTATAAGTAATCAGTTGCCTGGACAATGTTATGCCTTGTACCATATTCGATTTTATTAACACGATTGAGTTTTATCTTGTACTGTAGGCCCATGCTTTCTCCGTGCCCGAATTCATGCCCTGTCATTGCTATACCGAAACCCCTCCCTTCCCCGCATAGCTCGAATTGCATGTATTGCCGCGCGTTGTTGACAGCGAACTTCGAAGCACGCCGAAACGCATGGCCCGAGCCGTCGGTTGCCGCCGGCGATGAACTCCTCGGCCATAGATTTCGGTCCGGCCTTGCCGGGAACGCCTTCGCTCGCGCCTCCCCCTTCTCTTTCGCATTAGACACGGGGACGAATACTCGGACGGGTAGCTTATCACTGTCATCGTTTGTAATTACATGTGTACCTTGCCTGATGCCCATTGTTAACTGACTTTGTACATAATTTTGAATAAATTCTTGAAAATCAATTGACGCGTCCCGTGTTGTTGAACTCTTAGGGTGATAAGGACGTCCAAAAAGGACGGGCCGACCCTTCGTGCCACGGCTTGCGGACGAAAATACCCCAAGCCCTGACACGAGCGGTCCGCCGCCAATATTGACCTAGTTGTGTAATGATCTTGCAGCGAGAATGGTCCTCAAAATTAATTGTCAAACTCACTCGTTTAATGGTTACACTCGCACCGGAGACAAAATTTAATAGGAAAACCTTATCACTAGACATTAATACAGTCAAGTTACCGTATTACAAAAGAAATAATCCGACGTTAAACTCTCGGGGACTGTCGGAACCCTGTGGGGGCCACATAGGCTACAATGAATAAAGTGTTCGACCGAGAATAAGCTAAGAGGGACTCAAAATTTACCTTGTAAAATTAGACTTATCACGCACTTTCACTACACATTCCACTAGATTAAACAACTTCCTTTAGATTAGGATAGGGAATATCGGTTTGACATTATGACCTGTGAGCAGGTTTCGGTGTCAACCTCCCTGGGGGACCTCAGTGATCATACCAAAATACTAGACACGTGCGCAACCAATCGGGCGGGGTCCGAACACACCCCGTGAAGCGCGCCTGCGGCCTGCTAAGCTCCGTAACTTCTTGGGTCTGACCAAGGAAAGTGGCCAAGTCGTAAAACTTAGGGTCCGCCCTTGAGGTTATGATAGCCGGGGTCGTAAGGGCATGGTGTTAGGAAGTTGCGCCATGCAGCTGCGTCACCGTTATTACATCGTTGCGGGGGGGACGCCGAGAGTAGAAAGTCAAATTGTTGAGTATACCGTATAGCGTGTTTAACTGTTGTATAACTAATGCGGAGTCACACCAAGTCCTCGAAAAAAATAGCAGAGCGACACGCGCAACGCCGTCTCGCCGTATTCTCTTGGTAGTTCTTGGTGCCGATAGCCTGAGTTGCTAGTGGCACGATCACTTTGTTTCCTGCTATCGCTATCGTAAAGTTTCGCGGACCGTTGAGCCCTGCTGGTGATAAGGGTACGTTAGTGGGCTTTACGAGCTAATCGACTTGTGAGCTCTCCTGATTTTAATATCGAGGGAGACCTAGTGCTCTAGAGACATTTGTGCGACACGGTAGAACTGATAGAACGGGATTGATCGACTTGAGTAGGTGACTTAGCCACAGCTACCGACTAGAAATGGATAGTGACGTTTCACCCCCCAGCCTTGAAAATTTGAGCATGCTCACCAAATTGGCGTACTGAATTGCCAACTGATATCGTGTATCAAGTAATGGACCCCAACGTTAATCATAACGGGGATTTAGAAAACGGCGACTTTTTCGGCTTGACTGACGGACATATGGAGGACGACATACACCCCAGGTCCCGACGTGCCGTCGGCACCGGTGAGCGACCGCTCACTCCCCCGCCCCGACCTCCTGGACAATCGCGTCGGGGAGAATCATCTGAGTCACCTGGACTGGACACAAATACTGCTAATGCTATCCTGCACCACCTGACTACCCAACCAGCTGGTCCTCCTATGATCCCACTAAGAGACATGCCAACTTTTGATGGGAAACCTGGAGGCCAAGACTTCGAGGACTGGGTTCGGATGTATAATCGTCTCGCCAACGCCAATGGTTGGGACGATCGTCGAAAATTAATTTGTGTACCAGCTCTCTTGCGTGGACCGGCAAGGGAGGCCTTTGAGGGCCTTCCACCGGGAAAGCGTCAAAGTTTTCTAGGACTAGTCGCTAACTTGCGGTTTTTATTCTCGTCGTCGCGTCGTCCTGAGAAATCATTGTCAGGACTGTGCACCCGACAACAGGGAGCAAATGAACCCGTAGCGATGTACGGTTTAGAATTGCAGAAGTTGTGTGATCGCGCTTTTCCCGACATGGAAGACGAGCAGCGGGACACCATGCTTCGCATGTTTTTCCAAAGAGGCTTACGACCTGAGGTGCGTAGGCAGGTTCTCAACCAAATTCACGAGTGTGAGACCTTTCGGGATACCGTGGGTGTTGCTAAGCGATACGAGGACGCTAGCGCCGCCTGCCCCGAACCAGACGCGCCTGCCGCTAGTAAGCCTCGTGCCAAAACGGTAAATTCTTTACTTGAGGAAGGAGGTGAAGGCCTGATCACACAGCTTCAAAACATGATGGAGGAACATCGCAAGGCAAACAATAATAACAGTGACACAATAAGTCGGTTGCTGGATGTGATTGATAAAAGGGTCGAAAGCCCGCGCCAGCTTAACGCTCTAGCGCCGCCGTTTGTGCCTGGCTCACCAGCTGCACCACCGTGTTTGCCAATGCCGCATATCACTTGCTATCGCTGCGGCGAACCGGGACACGTCACGCGCGAATGCCCGTATAACGCGCGCTACCCGCCTGCTGTGAATGGCGCGCCGCGCAATATCGATCCAGCCCCAGCATACGCATCTGGAGCTGCGCGTCGAGAGCCTGGTCAGCAAGGACCAAGAAACGGCGTGGGTGTATACCCACGAAACGATAACTATAACGCGGGCCGAGGAGGCCCACCGCCACAGTTTCGGCGAGCCGAAAATGGAAACGGACATCGGAATAATTCTGGGTGGAACAATCCACCCAATGCGGGAATGCGACCTAGTGCCCAAACCAAGCGGGACCACAATATGGTCGACCACCGCCGGGATTTGCTAATAATACTCGCGGAAGTGATAACTATATCAACCGGCCGGTTCAGGCCTATGGATATCAACGGGCCCAAAGCGAACGACCCCCACCTAATCGAGGCCTGGGGTCCCAGCAGCCGCAGTCTGGTCGATTTTATTCACGGGACGACAGCAACCGGAACAGCGGCGCTGTACCGCGCCGGCGATACCAGTTAAATTGCAGCGCATCGCAAGGCAATGGAAATAGAGAACCAAGCCCAGCTACCACCCATCGGTTAGAGGTGCTTAGTCGTGAACTCGGTATGATTCAAGGTAAATTAGGACATAGTGAACCGACTGGACGGGTGAACGCTATCGCAACTACTGACGAACCATTGTACGATGACGACGGATACTTGATAAACAGACACGACGACTTGGACGATTTTGAGACTATGGAAGGACTTGCTGAGAGACACCTGAACGTGATCACGTTCAGTTCGTGGGCTGGCGCCGCGCGTCTTCCACGGAGCCGTGATCTAGTTCAGGGTATGGACAGCCCCGGACTCATGGAATTTGGCCCTCGGGACTTGGACGACAAACAATACCGTGATAAACTCACTAACACTGTATATAGCAAAGAAAATACAAAATATCAAAAAGAGGGATACTTGGGAGAGGGATTGTATGTGTTGTGTGTGGATGCACCCAGCGCGGGTGTTGATCCACGTATATATATGTCCGCGAGCGAAGAAATTGGCAACCAGCGAGGCGAGCGACAGACCGGTCAATCGAACTATCCAGCCATGCGAGGGCTCGGACTGAACGAACGAACTTTAACCGCAATGGAAGATAGTGATGGTAGTGTGGAAATTTGTGAAGAAATGGAAGACGGTTATGTTCAAAATTATAGGTTGAGAGATTGTAAGGGAAGTGTTGATTTTATTACCGGTACTCTCCAGGGAATCACCTCAAGGGGGAATTCCGGGACCCCCAGCTCTTTGGAGATGACTGCAGGGATTGTGAGTGAAGATGATGTTGTTGTAGTTGAAGAGCCATTATTATTATTTTCCTCCTCTGTGGCTGGCCATCCGTGTGTTGAGAGTGTTGATGTTGATGATTCCGGCAGGCAAGCCGATGATGTTGATATGGCTCGGGAAGAATTGGATTTATTCGGGTCGTCGTGTGAGGCACCCATGGAGTTTTTGGAGACCGACGGAAGGTCCTAATGTTCGAAATGGAAGCACTTGTCGTCAATGTTACGCCGCCAGAACAATTGGACCAAATGGATAGAACATATTGCCGTTGTCGTATTGAACCGCAGACCAATGGCTAAGACGAGGTATGAACGCTATATCACGCTCGTTGACGATGCAGCCGGAAGCTGTAGTTATTATTGCTTGAACAAACTATATCTTCAGTGAGGAGAGAAGCAGATTGTACAACGAACGTGTTGAACTTTGTGTGTGAAGCATTGATGACAGTCATGAACGTAATCTAGACGATGTTATGAATAAAGACGCTGATGATGTCTTGACTACCTGTTTTCTCTGGATATAGTCACAACAAAGAATCTGCAGTAGTATGCTGAACCAAACGACGATTAGCAGCATACTCATTATTAAAGCAGACGACATATTTCAATATTTAAACTTATATAAAATCGGCTTTAACATAAGAAGCTTATAAGGTGATTTATGGGTAATTACGTTATTGTAGCAATATAGCATTCGAGCGACTAAGTCGCCGACACTCCCGACGAACCAAATGTTCCATTGTCAGTATTGACACAGCATAGTTAGCATAATATTAAGACATTCAAACAATATTACGGCAGTAAATTAACAGATGATGAGTAGTGGTAAAGTATTAGTCATGAATTTATTGATTACGATTTTCAACTGAAGCTATAAGAAACATTTCATCGGAATTGCTACAAGCCCTTGTTCTATCGGTCGTCTCAGGATCTCAGTGTTCGGATTAGTTATACGACGCAGCCCGTCACTTGCTTCAGATACCTCCTCGACAGTAAATCCATAGAAGTCAGTAGAGTTATTCGGGTTGTCCTGTTTATCGGAATTGGTGATAACGGTGACGGGTGACTGTGCAACATGATTAACAGCACTGCCAAGAACCTCGTGGCAACGAGTTTCCCGGCTTGTAGTTACTGCACTGTTATCCAAAATGATCGGTGTTTCATCATTATTAGGAGGTCTTTTCTGTTCATGCTCGTCTTCAGTTACAGGACTAATTTCTAAGGGAAACAAATGATTCACCGAACGCCGTATGATGGATTTATTGGACAACTGAACTTCTGCCGACCTCACCTGACTATCGTTGCTCTGAACAAGCCGCAGGATGCGTGCCAACTTCCACATACCCCGCGGGGCATCAGACTCCTTCACAAGAACAACGTCGCCTACATTTGGTGTCGTTGATAATTCACCCTTACGCTTACGATGCGTGGAATGGCCTCTCTCCCTCAGCGACAGTAAATATTCGTCATACCAGAAACGCCAAAGGGAGTTTAAGCGATTCTGCTTGAGCTTCCAGAGACGAAGGACATTTCTTCCGGCATCGCCAAGTCCGGATATCTGCATGTCAGATACGGTTGAGGGCATGCCGGCAGCTAGCTCGCTCAAAAAATCGACCGGCCGGAGTGCTATTCCCGAAGGTAGATCACCGTACACATATGTGATCAGGCGAGCGTTGGCGATAGCTTCAACTTCACAGCAAAGCGTGACAAATTCGCTCCACTGCAATAGTCGTCGCCCCACCGCTACCTTAAACGACCTTTTAACAATCCCAACCAGTCTTTCGTAGAAGCCCCCCTGCCAGGGGGCTAACTGAGTCGTAAATTTCCATTTGATTCCTGTATCAGAAGAATATGACCTAACGGATGTATCCTGTAGGACACTCGACCAAAGACGATCACATGCACTCTTGACGACCCTAAATTGTGGGGCGTTATCGGATATGATTTCGTTCGGAGTACCACGACGGGATACGAAGCGTATAAGGCATTGCAAAAATTCCTTCGCTGAGCAGTCCGGCACACATTCCAAATGAATAGCCCTAACAGTGAGGCAAGTGAATAAGCACACCCACGTTTTGCGTGTTTCGTCACCAACGCGAACAGAAACTGGTCCCATATAATCCAAGCCGGTGTATTGAAAAGGACACGATCGTGCCACTCTTTCCTTCGGCCAAGGTGGCATCTTGGGAAGAGCAAATGGCGGCCCTTTATACCTTCGACACACAAAACATTGCGTCAAAACCGATCTGACTGCAGTACGGCCCTGAGGGATCCAGTATTCCCTACGAATTTGGCAGAGTGTATGTCCTACTCCGGCATGCAACGTTCGTTCGTGGAAATCACGGATGATCAATTTCGTGATATGATCACCCTTCGGGAGGAGTTTCGGCCTTATAGCATCCGACAGTAAATCCGCCTGACCCATCCGACCACAGCAGCGCAGAATTCCATCGTCATCGATGATGAGTCCAAGCTGTTTTATCAAGACATTTCTCGATGTGCCGTTTCTAATTTCGTTTTTATTTCAGAGAAATGATTCTCCTGGACGTACATCTCCCATACACTCCGCGAACATCGCAACTCTTCACGGTTGATGTAACCTTCCTCCGAAATAGCGGACATTAATGTATTGATTCGCGGATTACGACTTTGGATTTCGACAGATAGACACCTCCAAACACGACACCGGAGGAACTTCATGCACCAAACCGTGGACCGCAGCAACGTGCGAATCGATGAGAATCTAGCTGGGTCAATCGTAAATGGTGTCGTAATCTCGCATGATGCCTTCGTGGGCACACTCCCCGCCAGAATTGTATGATATACTTCTGGAGACTTCCTTAATTCTGCTTCAACAATGTCATTGTCACAGATGAACTCTACATTACTGCGAGGCCAAACTTCTCTCGGCTCGGACATCCACGAAGGACCGTGCCACCAGAGGTTGCAATCTTTCAACTCATCAGGTGTGCAACCTCTTGTACCTAAATCAGCAGGATTCTCTTCAGTGTTAACGTACAAAAAATCTGTTTTCGATAGTGACTGCAGCTCTCGGACCCTATTTTGTACAAAAGCAGACAAAGGCTTTGGGCTACGAAGCCAATGGAGTACACATTTCGATTCCGTGAATACAAACATAGGCAACGAACTAGATAATTGCAATGATTCACTAACGAAAACTCCAGCTCTACTACCAATAGTGACTCCGAGAAGTTCAAGGCGCGGCAAGGAGACACTCTGCCCACCGCGTTTTTTTGGCGCTAGTCGGCATTTTGATAATACCAAATGCGATACGAACGTCTTACGAACAATGTCAAAATGTCGTAAATAAACTGCAGTAGCATATGCGACACTGGAGGCATCACAAAACACTACTATTGATACGTCGGAATCTGTGGGCCGAATCCCTGTATGATGTCGAGGAACACGTATGTGGAACACCGCTGGCATGTAGTCAAAAATGTTCCGCAACTCTGCCTTTTCAGAGTCCCCAATCTCTTCGTCCCACTGTTTGCCATCCTCCCACAGGCGTTGTAAGAATCGTTTTGCTCCCACAAAAACAGGTTGGAATAGTCCAATTGGATCGAACATTGACGCAACGGAATGAAGAACACCACGTTTGGTGTAATCAGTAACGGTGCTGCTAGAGTTTTGATTTAGACGGAGGGTATCGTCACTTTGGTCCCATCTCATTCCCAAGACCTTCATGTCCTTTTGTTTATTTTGATCACTGCTTGGGATGTATTCCATCACAGCAGATGAATTGGAGCCCCACTCGCATAAATTCATGCCAGCTTCATTGAAAATGATTTTAGCGCGGTCATAGAACGCAAGTGCAGCATCATCATCATAGCATCCCGTAATGACATTGTCAACATACAGATTTCTTCGCATTCGTTCGGCTACTTCTTCATTATACTGGCGCAAGTGGTACTGCAAGACGGCTCCCAACAGAAATGGACTGCTGATGACCCCAAACGGCACCCGACGGAACCTCAGGATTGCAATATTGTTTTCAATCGTTCGCTTGCTTGCATCCGCAAACCAAAAAAATCTTGTGACATCGCGATCCTCCACATGCAACATCATCTGCAAGAAGGCTTTTTCTATGTCTGCCACCATAGCTATCGGAGAGAGTCGAAAACGAATCAATATGGACACGAGGTCCGGTAGCAGCACTGGTCCTCGATAGAGGCACTCGTTGAGTGAAGCATCAGTTTGTTTCGATTTTGCAGAACCATCGTACACAATCCGTATTTTGGTGGTTGAACTATCTGGTTTTATGACAGGGTGATGTGGCAGATAGTGAACAATCGACCCGTTGGCAGCTTCTTCGTTGGATACTCTCTCTATAATGCGGTTCTTCATCTGGGTTTCGATGACATCATTATATTTGTCCAAAATTTCCGGACCGCCCGACAATAATCGTTTGGAGAGTGATCGAAATCTGCCCATTGCTAACTCATAGTTAGTCGGAAGTGGGCGACCATCACGTTTCCACGGCCATTTAACGTGATAGCGACCGTCCTCATATGATACAGATTCATTGAACTGCTGTAATGCCACATCATCATCCTTGATTAATGGGTCTTCCACAATTCCTATACGATCAAGACGCCAAAGCTCATCCACGTCAGGATACGCAGGCACCATTGAAGATTTTGTTGCTAGCAGTCCACTTTCAATAGGTATACCACTGAATGTTTCCGTTAGACACAACAGCACCGGTTGCGTTGATGGATGCTCGTCATCGATGTAACGCCCACTGAGCAGTAAGCCAACGGTAGAGGGAATGACATATAAACCCGACGGCGTTGTCATGCGGGCTCCAGTAATAAATTGCCAAAAATAATCTGATCCAATAAGGACGTCAATTGTCCCCTTATTTGAGTTAACTTCGTCAGCCAAGGCGTACTTCATGGTCTGACACAGTTCTTTGTCCTCTGGTAACAGTTTACCTGATATAATAGAACAATTGGTGATAATAGGTGTCGTATGAGCATGTACGTCGACCGTCGATCCATCACGTTGTTCTATTCTAATATTGACTTGTTTGGAAGTAATTGATAAAGATCTAGTGGTACCGAACACAGCCACATGGATAGGTTCATCGACGCCAGTATGGAGACCCAACAAATTGGCTATGTCTGCAGTAACGTAGCTACGGTGGCTACCTGAATCAAACAGCAATCTAACCTTCAGACGATGACCAGTCTCCGGGTTCGACGCTACTGTTGAGGCGGTTAATAACAAGGCCTGCTCATTAACAGTGAGAAGGCCGGCTCCTGCTGTTGGGTTTGATTGCTTTTGATCATTAAATTGAACCGGACATAGGGGCGAAGGGTGTTTACCAGTAACACGACAAAAGAAACACCACACTCGTTGTTCGGGCATCTGGCATGACTTTGCAGCATGATTCCCACTAATGCACTGAAAACACCGACCCAATTCACGAAGACGATCTCGGCGCTGACTGACTGTCTTGTATTTGGAACAGTCTGTACTGAAGTGTGTCGCTTCACAGAAAACACATGGTCGCTTTGGTCGAGTTCCGCTGAGATTGACGTTCCGTTTTGACGAAGCTGCTGCAAAAGCAGAGGTCGTTGATATCGGGCCCTTTTCTTCAGCGATCGGGGCATGTGTCTTCGGTTTTGTACTTTCGGATTCAGTGAAGCCACGGCGGCGTAATGACGGTTTCGCAAGATCGCTACTATATGAATCAAGATCATCCATCAATTCCGCCAAATCTTCAGTTTGCCTTATATGAGTTCGCAGGGCTTCTCGAACTTCTTGTAACGATGAATGCGGCCCTACCTTGTGATGGCGCATTAAATCGCGTGCAACGGTGGGCGGATACTTGCCAATAACTTCCAGCACTAATGAACGGTTGGCATTCGGGTTCTCGCCACCACTCTCAAGTTGTCGGAATATCTTTTCGCATGTATCATAGGTAGACTGAAGTTCGGCAACTCGACAGCCCGCTATAGGAAGCCTTTTTAATTGACTGTAGAGAGCACCGACTAACTGTGTCGACGACCTTTCAAATCGATCTTTCAGCATTGCAACTGCACTGGCGTAATTGTCATCGCTAACAACAATCCCATCGATGCACTGGAGTGCAACTCCTTTCAACTGTGCACGGAGATACGAAAATTTCTCGGTGGAACTCATTGGACGCTCATGAACGTTCTTACAGAAGATATTCCAAAAGTTTGACCATTCAAAATAATCACCAGAAAATGTTGGTAACTCCAGTTTCGGCAGTTTGGCCGTTTCCACGTTACGAGCACAACTATCATTTTTTGTGTGGCAGAATCTTGCCTGCGCGATGTTTCTTCAGCTGCCAGTTTTTGTATCTGGCGATTAACCTCTGTGAATTTTCGCTCTAGTTGACATATCGTTTCTTTTGCGGTTTCTATGACTGTCAGATACCCATTATCGGGGTCGGCAGCCACCTTTGAGTAAATATCCTCTTCCGCCAACAAAGCAACGTCATCGAGATTACTAATTAATGTTAGCCAATTTGCATCTTTCTCAGCCACTGTGGCAATTCCTGATTTGATCTTGGCAATTATTTCAGTAACATCGTCAGCTAATGTTTGTCCTCCTTCTGAATCGAGGCTAGCTATGGGTTGTTTTAACAGGTTGACAGCCGTTTCTATATTAGTTTTCAACCGAATGTTCGATGGACCAATTGCTTTACGTATTGGCCCGGACCTAGTCGTTACTGGGGCCATGACCATTTAGGTATCCTGCTGGTTGCGCCACTTTTTTTCTGTGGTGGAAAAAAGAGAACGCTTACCTAATGTTCGAAATGGAAGCACTTGTCGTCAATGTTACGCCGCCAGAACAATTGGACCAAATGGATAGAACATATTGCCGTTGTCGTATTGAACCGCAGACCAATGGCTAAGACGAGGTATGAACGCTATATCACGCTCGTTGACGATGCAGCCGGAAGCTGTAGTTATTATTGCTTGAACAAACTATATCTTCAGTGAGGAGAGAAGCAGATTGTACAACGAACGTGTTGAACTTTGTGTGTGAAGCATTGATGACAGTCATGAACGTAATCTAGACGATGTTATGAATACAGACGCTGATGATGTCTTGACTAACTGTTTTCTCTGGATATAGTCACAACAAAGAATCTGCAGTAGTATGCTGAACCAAACGACGATTAGCAGCATACTCATTATTAAAGCAGACGACATATTTCAATATTTAAACTTATATAAAATCGGCTTTAACATAAGAAGCTTATAAGGTGATTTATGGGTAATTACGTTATTGTAGCAATATAGCATTCGAGCGACTAAGTCGCCGACAGTCAGGGACGATGGAGGTTGGGTCCGACGATGTAGAGGCCTCATCAGAGTCGCCCAGCCCTAGTTCTGTTCTAAATTATAGGTCGTATGACGTAGTATGTGGGCCGGACCGCCGCGCGGGTCGTCCCTTGTGTGATGATGAGAATTGTGTGTCGTATGAGTGTACTGATTTGCCTAAGTTAGGACGCGCTTGTAGCCTTAGTGAATTGTTGGAAGATGATATTGGAAGTGATGTTGATGTAATTGAATGCTACTTCGAGCCGGCGAAGTATGCTACTGATGGACTTGAGGTGACTTTCCCGACCTCATTGGCAAGGGGTTCCACGGTCATTGGGTCCTTCCTTGATGCTGACCGGGGCCGCCCTTGTCACCCGTACCCAAGCAGAGGTAGCGACGGGTTCGCGGCCGCTCGCACCAATGAAGCGGGTATGATCGTTGGGGCTGAAAGTATTGCCCGGGGTCTGCCCAGGTACGGGGATGTAGATGGCAGGGTGGCGAACAAAGACTGTCCATCGCATTGTGAGGCTTCCGTCGCGCCCACCGTCGTTGAAGCGCGCAACGACGTGACTTGCAATGAGCTAAGTTTTTTCAACGAACCTTGTAGTGAAGTCAGCGTGAAGGATAGCGCTGAGTGTGTTGAACTTGTTGAAGTTGTTGAATTGAAGGAGTCGGGTGAACTCCTTTTTGAACGAAGCGGATCCGCAGCGAGCGATGCGAACTACGTTAGCGAAGCGAAAATATGTAATCTAAATCGGGGTACCCCACAGGAATGTGTTAACGACGGAGATGAACTGGAGGATGAGCTTGAATACGGCGTGACCGTCGCGCCTGATGAGTCCGATGGTAAGTATGATGAAGGCAGTGATAACGAGATGGATGAGGAACGTATGCTGGATGATGAGGAATTTTGGGCCAATTGGGTGGATCAGAATGCTGATTGGTACCGACGCGAACCCAGCGCTGACGCACGAGAGTGGCATAGTGAAGGGGTGTGGGAAGTGCGTCGCGGACACAACAACGAACTACCGCGTGCACCATCAGATGATGGCATTGATTTAAGCTTGCGAGCCAGTCAATTGTCCATCCGTTCTGAGGAAGGAGATGGTGCTGCCGGAGGAAACGATATGGGTGAGAGCAGCGATAGTGGCAGTATCGCTACGGGAAGCGTGAATGAGCCGAGTTCGGATCCACTGGTTGAGAGTGTTCGTGGAGACCCTATCGAAGGGACGCCTTGTATGCGCCTGGGTAATTTAGGTGGCTCCACTGATACATTGGCCGACATTTCCAGCGACATATTGGGACCCGTCGAAGAGGCGCCTAGTATGCCCTCGGGTAATTCGGGAAACCCAAACGAAGTAGGTGTGACTACTGAGGAATCCGTCGAAGGGAGACCGTGTATGTCCCCGGGTAATTCGGAAGAATCAGTTAGCGTGACTAGTGAGGACTCGGACGTTTGCATGGGACAAGAGAATCTACTTAACTTTACACGAGAAGCTAACAACGAACGAGTACACCGACTTGACGAACAACTATTGGACATGTCTGGACTTTGCCTCCCCAACAATATGCCGATAGAATTTGGACGAGTTAGAGCAATGGCAGACGAGAAACGTAACCGAATCCTCGGGACTGACACTTTGTTCACTATGATCGCTAGCCATACCGAGGCTGTAGCTTATCAATTTCCTCGCATCAAATTGACCGAGGACGCGCATAACAAGGCAGCTGAAGGACTTATACCAATCAACTTTAGGGCTAGTGAAATCAATGCTAAATTTGGACAACCGTTGGCATTGCAACCGCAAGCTCTCTTTTATCGGAGGAACAGCTAAACAATCTGAGCCGACTTTTTGTGCTCCATTTTGAAGTTAGCACACGCCCCGCTCTACAGCGAGACGCCGCTATGCTAAGAAGCATATTAGGCATGGCTTCTCCAATCGGGCACTGCATGACAGGGATGTATGTTGGTCCCGTAACTCTTGCTTCGTTGGAATCTTTCGTAGAACTGGTGGGCCAATGCGTGAATGGCCACACGCTCCAGCAGGTTATTGAGAGGGAATTCGAGGTAGAGTTGAGTAGGGATCCGGTATGTCGACAGTGCCAGGGACACCATACAAGGGATTCGCGGGACATAGGTTCAGGCTGCTATTTCTTCGGTCAACGCGGAAGGTGGACTTACGACGGTACGTTGAGTACTGCTTGCGCGTCCATCCTCCCTGATGGGTACGTTGCGCCGCATTGGCCTTACTATGTTGGAATTCAATCGGCCAAAATGCAGAAGAGTTTTCGCGAGCCGAACCTAGAGTTACATGACCTTTTGTGCGAGGCGCCTTATTTGGTCGAATTCATTTATCGGAACCAAGACACACGCGGTGTTCCGATCAACTTCTTTGTTGACCATGCAATGGACAATAAGAAATTTGACGACGAAACACACAGAATTGCCCGACTAGTATTGCTAAGCGCACGCTTGAGACTTTTGCGGCGCCCCGACATTGCAGGACTCCTTGAGACCGAGGGAAACGCGTCTGCTGGACTCAAATTGGGCAGGGATCGCCTAATCTCGGAACTATGTTTGTTTCCGGACAATGACGACAATGGCTCCGTTCCGAATTTGGACGAACAATTGAACACGGCATTGGCCACTTACCTCGACTCATCTGAAGAGTCGGAGGACGACTCCACTAGCGATTCCGCCCAGCAAGAAAGCATAACTGAGTTGAGTGACACCGAAACGAGTGACGAGGAAACTAAAAGCGACGTTACGGAACAAATCGCGAATGGAGAGACCATGAGGGAACCCAATCGGAATGGGGTACGATCCTCTTCACCGAGTCTTAGTAATGGTCTCAGACATCCTTCAGGTGTGTGGAGGGTATGTACAATTCTATTGCTATTATGGCTCTCAGCGCTTAGCTCAACACTAGCAACGCTCTCGCCATTTAGTGATTCAATCTCGCGCTTAGGTGCTTTTGTCAATCGACAAGTAGGAGTGGTCATCGAGCAACAGGGCTTGGTGGTCACCTCTGACCAGACAACGCATCTGCCAGTGGTATTGCAGTTATCACTTCGCGACTGGGAACGCAAGTCCGATCCGTATGTGAGTAAATTCTGTCCACCCTATGAAGCAAACGGATCATGTCGCGCTGACTGTTGCCGAAAGGTCAACTGCACCGAATATCCACAGCTACATAAAGACCTTAAGAGCCTTGGAGCAAGAACTGGATGACGCCTACCATGGCGTGCTGGACACCAATTACTATTCGCTATTGGCGCATTCTTTCTGCGTCGCAAACGAACAACTATGTGACCTCACGAGTAAAAGAGAAAAGCGCTTTGCCAGCTTAATTGCCGCCGCCGCAGGCGCCGTCTCAGGTTTCTTGGGCCTGGGAATGGCGTTTTCCAATGGGGTACACATTAATAATGTGCGCCAACAGGTAACTGTCCTCGAGAAATTCATGCGCGAGACTAACGATGTCTCCTTTCGAAACACCAAAGCCATTAGGCAACTGACCCGAGCAAACGAGGAAATCTACGCGTTCCTGCACCATAGTATGCAAGAGGTAGTCTCTATGATTGAGCAGGTTAGGTGTGCCGATCAGAAAGATATCGCACACGTGCACCATCAGTTAATAGATCACATCCTTCGAGCCAATATGCGCTCGTCGGTACAAGCTATAATGGAATCCATGCTTAACGGCGAATTATCTCCCGCCGTCATGGATGTCGTCATGTTACGACGGTTATTTTCCATGGATCCACGCATTTCCAATACTATCCTCATGCGCGAGCCTAGCCTCGCCTATCAGTTCGGTCGCGTCATGCCTGTGAGCGAGGATCTAACAGCGTTTCGCTTTGGATTTATTATACAACTACCATTGCCGATGCGCAATGACGTACGACCGTATTTTCGGATTTATAACACCGGTTGGAATGCACCTGCCACGCTAACGCAATTGAGATTGCCGCTCCCCCAATACGCTGCCCGCTTAGGGCACATTCGCTTCGAGTCACTAAATCTGGGAGCATGCAAGCAAAGACCAGGTATAGCTTTCTGCGAACCGCACGCGCCGATAACCGACCATAGTACCAATTGCTTGGAATGGATTATTGCAGGCGAACATGTGCCTGAGACCATTAAACATACATGCAGCAACCGCTCATTGATAGGCCCACTTGCCAATGACACATCCGTACATACGACTATACAGGGAGTATTGATTCGGACTAGTGAACCTGAGGTCATATTGACAAATCGGAGACAACTAGCTCACGTGACGATGGGTAAAACAATAAAAGTACCGCCTAATGGAGTTTTGTGGTTTCCACACGGAAATTACACTCAGTTAGTCATAGGGTCAACTGTGCTTACTATCATGCTGAAGCCCGAGAAGATTACAATAAAATTCGGACCAAATATCACTACTGACCGGCTATCCGGTACCAAACTAAGACCTCTGACTTGGGACTCACTTGACAACGCCAAGGCTATAAATTTGCGGGTCGCGCAGATAGCTAAAGACCAAGTACGGAGCGTGATTAATCTTCCCGCTGTGGAATACACGGGATTCTTGCCCTACTTTATCATTACCGTCGCTGTAGGACTGATTAGTTTAATCTATTTTATGACCAAATGCAAGCTCCCACCTAAGTAGGGATATTACCTTCCCCGATGGTTACCATGTCGTGGACGATTAATCAGGACCGATGGTAAGCCTAGGAAAGTGATGCGATGGACTAGAGCGAAACCCCGATTACCGAGTGCTCCACCCGCGGAAGACGACTTTCCTCATACAGACCGAACTTCGCCGACTGAGGTCACGGTTGGGCCTTCGGGGACGCCGCGCGTGTCCGTCGCGTCCAGCCGTGCCCCACGTCGTTCGCACAGGTTATTGACATCACGTAACTCATCCGAGGAAGAACTTGTTTTCATCGAGGACGACGAACTGTTTGTCGCTCCTACTCGTGATCCCCGCCGTGTACCTCGTCAAGGTATGTTCACTAGACAATTAAACACCATGAATGCCGGTAACACTCCACTGCTTATTAACGCAACAATACTTGGCACCCCAGTTATGACCCTTGTAGACACTGGAGCTGACGTCTCAATCATGTCCCAAGCCCTAGCTGCCCGTTTAGGACTGGTCCCTCGTGACACGAACACTACTCGGATAGTATCGGCTACCCAAGAAGAACTGACCATCAGCGGGGTAGTGAAAGCACCGATTACAATACGATCGCTAAGTACACCATGCGACTTTCAGGTAACAACCGACACTCCGTACGAATGTATTCTAGGCACCGACTTTATGGCCCTACTACCATATGTCGCCATATGATACCAATAGCACTAATGAACTTTGGGAACTTTCCCGTTGCTATACACGCCGGACAGACAATAGGACATATTGAAATGCTTGATGACAACGAAGTCGAGTTCTTATATGACAGCAACAAGCGTCTCCTACAACTTGACCCCCCGAAGCACACTAAGCAATGCAACAATATCGGGGTCACACGAGACAATGTTGTCCAAATTATAAGTGAACAAAAGAAGACTATTGACACCGAGCGCTCCATACAAGTTTTGAGTAAAATTGACTTTGGACAAACAACCCTTAACCCTTTCGAGCTTAAACAATTGAAAACGACTATCTCTGAGAACGCAGACATATTTAGTGTACACCCGTTCGATCTAGGAAGATGTGGTGTACACCAACACCGGATCGTCACCGGAGACGCAAGGCCTATTAAACAGGTACCCTATCGTCTAGCACATTCATTAAGGGAGCCCTTGCGTGAGGAATTAAACAACATGGTAGAGGCAGGTCTGATAACGCCATCAGACTCACCTTGGGGTTCCCCAATAGTCTACGTCATCAAAAGTGACGGCACCTTACGTTTGTGCGTCGACTTCCGTAAACTCAATGTAGTCGCAGAACGTGACTTATACCCACTGCCCCGTATAGACGACATATTGGGATGTCTCAGAAACACCAAATTTATGTCCAGTTTAGATCTTAATAAAGGTTTCTGGCAACTAAAACTGGACCCCGAGACCAAGGAGAAAACCTCCTTCGTCACTGTCCACGGACAGTATGAATACAATGTTCTGCCATTCGGACTGAACTCTTCACCAGGTGCCTTTCAAAGGTGCATGTCAATTATATTAAAGGGCTTAGAATGGGAACGATGCCTTATCTATATAGACGACATATTGGTATTTTCACCCACATTCGAACAACATTTGGCGGACCTAATTACTGTATTCGACAGATTCCGTAAGGCCAATCTCAAATTAAAACCTTCAAAATGTCAATTCGGACAGAAACAATTGAAATACCTGGGACACATCATCAGCTCACAGGGAGTTAAACCCGATCCCGAGAAAACCGCTGCCATAGACGATTACAAACGACCGGAGACTCTCAAACAGTTACAAAGCTTCTTAGGACTTGTAGGATACTATCACAAATTTATACCACACTACTCTGAAATTTGCGAACCACTCAATGCACTTCGACGAAAGGACAGTGAATTTAAATGCACACCGCAATGCGAAGAAGCATTCGGGAAACTACGTAAGGCGTTGGTACAAGAACCATTACTCATATATCCGGACTTCTCTAAACCTTTCATACTCCAAACAGACGCCTCTGGATATGCCCTAGGAGCTGTAATTTCGCAAAAGACCGACAAAGAAACATTGCCTATCGCCTACTTGAGCAAATCACTTGTGGACTATCAACGCCGATATCTTGTCATAGAGACCGAGGCTCTTGCCATTAGATGGGCAGCCTTACACTTCCGACACTACCTACTTGGACACGAATTTCATGTTGAGACTGATCATAAGCCACTTAAAGCACTATTCGAGAGACCGCCGCGGAATTCGCGACTAGCTCAGTGGCGTAACGAATTACTGATGGAATTCGGTGGCTTAAACATTGAATATCGGCTTGGTAAAGCTAATGCCAACGCAGACGGACTTTCACGCGATCCCCGACATGACGTGGAATTTTCTTACTCTTCGGACGAAGCTGAATACGACGAACAGGACCATCCTCGAATGGTCGCTGTAGCTGTTAAGGGACAGGATCGTGGTAAAGGCAAAGCTCCAGCTAAACCGCCCCGTCGATTTCCCGCTGAGGAAGTCTGGAAACGACTTACTCGACAACTCATGGGACTTCCTCCTGACGCTCCCGTCACCCTACCACCCGAGTATGTTCGGGAACGCTTCTATCGTATGTTCGGAGGACCTGGTTATGATCCTTTACCGGATCCAACGCGTTTTATCTTCTGTGGAGACGTAGACGACCCATGGCCCGAAGGAGTTGAGGTCCCCGGGAGACGAACGACGGCCCCAGGACCGCCAGAACCCACTGATGAACCGACCCACGGACCATCTGCTGCACCTGTCCCCTCCACCAGACCCCCGCAACCTCAGGAACCCCCGACTGCTCCGACACCGCCCGCTCCTATTGCGGCAAGTGAGAGCTCGACCCGTGCCACGGCTGGCACACCTGAACCCGCCAGACCACGGACGCTACCGACAACTGCTAGACAGAGATATGGAGGATTACCCGAAGTAGAGGAGTTTGACGCTCTAATTAGGGTTGCTTACGCATGCGGACCACGAATACAATTACAACGCCCTGAACAGGTTTATGACACTGGAGAACACATCTACCTACCACACTTCCAACAATACTAAGGGAGGAACCTTCTTAACTATTTACCATATATTCAACACCGAGACAAACAATTTGGTCCTATTTGGTGGTATTTGCACACACGACAGTCACCAACCGACGAAAAGGCAGCGACCGCCCTCAAGCTAGAAGCCCACCATTACAGGCTCTGCCCCGACACCGCTATTCTATACTTACACCCCATAATGCCAAACGACCATAGACCTAAACTATGCGTACCTAGACTACTCATACGACAAATACTTAAGCATGAACACGACACACTGTTTGGTGGACATCCAGGTAGAGACCGTCTACTGAGCAAACTCAAACAATTCTACTATTGGGAAACTATGGGTAAGGACGTGGACGAATACGTTAAGCGATGTGTACTCTGCCAGCGATCACGCAATCTACCTTAAAACGTTCGAGCCGCGCTCGGAGAGAACCCGTTGGCTAGTGCGCCCATGCATCGCATGTTTGTCGACATATTGGACACTCGGGTGCTATCCCGAAATGGAAATCGGTACGTCATCGCCTTTATTGACCAATTCACGAAACTAGTAATTGCTGCCGCTCTACCGGACCAAACCGCCAAGAGCGTAGCTAAGGTCTTCGTCGAAGACGTGGTGTGTCGCTACGGCGCACCCGAGGAACTAGTCTCAGACCGAGGCGGATGTTTCGTCTCGGAAGTAATGGAAGCCTTGTGTGCTAGACTACATACATTTAAACGCGAAACGCTCAGCTATAACCCGAAGGCAAACAGAGAAATCGAACGTTTCAACCGTACACTACTGTTCCTCCTAAGAGTGGCACTGCCCGAAACGGACCACACCACGTGGGATGAAGTCCTACCGTATTGCATCATGTCCTATAATTCCGCTGTACACGCTTCCACGCACTATCCGCCATTCATGCTTATGCACGGTTTCCAACCCCGAGTACCGGGCGGGATTGAAACTCAAACCGATTGGGGACGCTATCCCGGAGCAGAAGCATATCGTGCTAATGTACAACGATGGTTAGCCACCATCAGGGACCGAGCCTATCGGTCCATGCAATCTGCTCGGGAATACAGAAAACGCTACTACAATCGTAAGATCAAGGTCCCGGACTACCGTGTTAATGACCATGTATGGGTGTATCGATACTACACTACACCAGGATTATCGCGCAAACTAGAATGTGGGTGGTGTGGACCCTATCAGATCACCAAAATAATGCTACCTTGCATTTGCGTTAAACTCCCCGGACAACCTAATGCATCCGACCATGTCGTTCACATAAATCGCACCAAACCATGCTACCGCCCCTTAAGCAGTTTCCCCGACATGGCTGATTTACTTAAGGCAGTCCCTCCCGCATATATTGAGGCTGCTCTACAGGAACCCGGAGAAGCTATCCTCGCTGATAAATATTTCGCTAGGGAACTACAGGCTGCTGATCCAGAGGCAGTCGACCGGTTGCGCCAGGAGATTGATGGTGCATCCGACGTCGCTAGTGTAGAAATTGGAGAGCCTAATTTAGAATACACTCAAGCGCAGGCAGACATACACCGCGCTGCAGTTGAACAGCTGACCACTCAGGCCCAAGGCTCATCCGGAGCCCCGCAACAAAACAGACTACCCCTTTGCGACCCCGATAGAACTCCAGACACCGAATGGCCCGCTATATCACAGGAACTCGCTACGCAGGACCCCGCCAAGTTACCTTACGCGCTTGATAAACCACAAGGTACTTTCTCGCCTGAGTATGGACAACACACCGCCCCAGTAACTCTACGAGAACGTGAACGAGCAGCCCGGACTGACGAGCCTACAAGGCCTCTAAAGGTGAAACGTTCAGACAACGGTCGCGCACTGCGACCATTCAATGTAAACGACTTAGGTCTTGTGGAATTACTCGCTTCACAGGATCCGGACGAACACTCGCCACACACTCCAGAACAAGCTGCATCTCCGACCTCAGCAGTTGAACATGCCGTTCAAACCTCGCCGCTTACGCCTGCCCAACGCCGAGCCGCGATCGCCACTCAAACATCCCGCAGCCCTCAGACACAACGCTTGGCGACTGAATCAGACAAAACAATGACACCATACCACACCTATTACGAGCCTCTAGCGTCTTATGAACAACCATATTCCATACCTCGCCAGGCATACTCCGCCCCACCTACACCACTTCCACACACTCCCCTAATGCCACTAGGATTCGAAGCCACGATAGAGGACTATGTTCCAGACGAATGGCCCACACCATATTACACCCCTCCTAGACCACAACCCGCGGAATCCACCCCAGCAAGTAGCCAACCTCCACTGGAACCTGCACCAACGACGAAGCCTAAGCCTAAACCACGACGAAAGCCAACTAAGGCTCCCGCACCGACTAATGAACTAGTATCATCCGTAAGCTCGGAGACCACGTCACCTGAAACAATCGATTCCCCGACACCACCCCACCGATGGAAAATCCCTCCCCTATTGTCTCCCCTAGCGGAGCGTGGAACTAAGAGCCCGCACATACCATCCTTTGGTCGATGGACCATCCAGAGACAAAATGAGCTAGCACAGTGGGAATGGGAAATGTAGGAAATAAGGAGGAAGCGAGAGGAAGCCGCCCGTGCCCGAGGAGAAATACAAGATGCAACCGAACTAATGGAATACCTAAGGGGATCTCCCATACAATACATTCCCTCGGAGGACCAAATAGCAGCCGACGGGATTGTAGAAGAATTTATTGAAAGTTTAGCTCGACAACGAGAAGCAGGTAAACAAAGCACAAATAAACAGAGCCGACCTTCCGAATCTTCGGAAGGCGGTCGACCGAAACGATTTCGACAACGAAATGAAGACCAGGACGATGAGACAATATCAACCATTGGCGAATCGACCAAGGGCTCCTCTACCGGAAGGAAGGGAAGAGCGCCGCCGCGTAGCGCTCCCTCCGCCCGCAAGGGAGTCCTAACTCGACCAGCACGCGCCAAATCACATAGACAAACCCCAGCTAGAGCCCAATCACAAGTTAGTTGGGAAGACGAGGAGGATGAGATGCCTCTAAGTCAAGTTTTACCGGGACCCCGCCGGAGCCCCCACTTTGATCTCGACCCTCCAACGGAGGAGAGCGAGGGTTCTCCTGAGCTGGGACCCTCTGCACACCAAGTTCAAGTGAGGGAAGAACCAACACAACCTACTCGGCGACAGCCGCATAGACAAGCCAGAGACCGTTGTCGTTGGTATGAAGAATACTTACCACACGGTGAAGAAGCTCGAGTCATAATACCACGCCTCGACCCCCGAAGTGTAAAGCCCCAAACTACAGCACCAGCTCGACGGACTATACCTCTCGCTCTACCGACCCGACATCATGATTCCGTTATGCCGGTGGATTACCCATCTGGTAGTGCTCGTGCACGGCACGACATGTTCGAACCTTTTAGGGACATCTTTGACGAACGGGACATCGAGGACATGTTATCCGCACATCCGGACTTGGAACCCGACGAGGACAGTGGACAAAGACAATTACGACCCGAAGATGTCAGACTGGAAGTGGTCCGACCTCCTAGACAATTGCCTCGCGAGAGACGGTTGTAACGTTTGGATCACTCAGGAAACACTCCCAGAAAGCTCGAGCTCCCGCTACTAATCTCCCTCAAGAACCGCCACTAATGGCGATGAATACTATTGCAGGAATCGCCGGATCGAATCATTCAAACAACATGGAACAAATTCCACAACCTCGTGTGGTGTGCTACATCATCAACTATGGTGCTCCAATCGAAACGGTCCTCTCCAAAGGCACACATTGGCCGGAACTCTCAAACATGGCTCCGTTAGGCCAAACCATAAGCCAGTACCCCATAGAATACGCCTCAACAGAGCAAGGATACCAGCTCCTAGTCACGTATTTATTCGACGAGGAGCAGGCGAAACAGGACATTTCGGACCTGAAGATGGGAGCTCGAGACATCAAAGCCATATCCCGCCGGAACAAACGAAAGTTCCTGGACCCAGAAACAACCGAGCGCCTCCCTCACCTCATGCGGACGGTGCTACTAGAGAAATTCAAGATTCCCCGAGTCAGGGACGCCCTACTAGCCACCGGACTTGCCCAATTGCTCGAGGCAAATAGGCCGATTCCTTCTGGGGAATTGGCCTAGGACCAGAGGATATCACCGTTGGCAAACGACCGCGACATTGCCATAACGTTATGGGCCGTCTATTGGAGGAAGTTCGATCCTTCCTCCGTCACAACGTCGCCACCTGGCCAACTGTGTTGATCCTGGGCGATTCGTTAGCGGCGCCCTTGGTCAACATGGCCGTTTCGAAAGGGTGGTTCGCCATCGGATGGCCGGGAGCCACCATGCAATTCTTAGTCCGACTGGCGACGTGTATCGCCACGCCACAGACTAAAACCATCATGATTCTTGGTGGTTATAAAGCGGCCCTACGATCGAAGCCGCACGAAGGTCGTTTGCTGGACACTCCCAGCAAGGTTATGCGTCGAGTGCGCCGCTACGTATGCTCATTCGACTACCTACTTAGTGATGGAGCCCGAGCAATTATATCTCCGCCCCCGCTACATTGGGACGTTGGACAGGACAACAGCATTGAATGGCACGACGAATTCACTAAACTCTTCCAAGACATTAAATGGCAGTTCCCCGGCCGGATGCAGAAATCGTCGATGCCGCACTACCCACCCGAGCTAACCGAAGCAGGCGCGTGGGAAACCATCACCGACGGTAACGAACTTATGGAACCTCGCGTTTCCGAACCCTATATCGGGTATCTCCGCAAATGGGTTCAACAGAACCTAGCACCCAATAGTTGGGAGTAAGACAATAACAAGGAAATTCCGACATGACAACATGTCCACTGACTGTTTAAGAAACTTTTTGGTCATTTTTGTCACCAGGAACTGGCAAATGCACCTACGGTGAGCCCGAAAACTAATGTATTACAACCATGTCATATGTGTACAATGAGGTGCAGGGATAACAATATAAATGTTGTATTTAACCACCTATTTTTCATTTAATATCATTGTGTAATATGTTCTTGTGTATACACCCACCATGGCACCACGGCAGAAAAAGATACAAATCGACTTCTGACCATTCGGAAAATTCTTTCAAAAAAGTAGTAAAAAGTCCTTTTCACCCCCTTAAAAATATAAGAGGAGGACATGTCGGGAGACTTCCGAGGACTTGCTAGGATTTTTAGGATGTAGGACTTAGGAAATAGAAGTTGAGAAATTCTTCAAAAGCAGTCAACTTTAACTAGGACCAATGATGGTCAATAGGATATTTCGACGATAATATCAAGTTAACAAGGCAACCGAAATTTCCATGTACCATATCCTACCATATTATCTGTACATAAGGTCCAATTTATTCTTGGGCCGGAGTCGTCAGAGACGCCATTATAGGCAGGAACTGTATTAAAGTAACAACAGAGAAAATTGCTTCCAACCCGACTAATTAAGTCCGAAAATTTCCATTTAAAAATATAAGAGATGTAACAGGCCCGTTCCGGCCCGTTACATGTCTTTTACATGATTTCGGCGCTGAAATTGGCCAAATGTACCTCAAATCGCACCAGACAGGGTTTACGGGAATAAAGTTTTCAGGTGTCGCTGGGTGCCATGGTTATCGATAAATGTGTTGTTTACGGTTGTGCGTTATGCCTTTGCTATATTTATGCCGTTTACGTAACCATTGTATGATTTATCGTATACTTGTAAACCTTTGCCATTGCATGATCTGTCGTATATTCGTATCTTGGGACAGGCTCATGTGAGCCCAGAGAAACTTCGCTTCGGTTACCTGTACGAACTTAGGAAGACAAGGAAGATAGGAGAATGTTCAACTGGCCAGGACAGAAAACCCGAGCGGAACTCGACCAACAACCCCTGTTTCCCCATTGAAACTTCAAAATTCAGACCGTCCGGGAATAGGAGGCCTTTGACGATTTAAGGGATCGGGAAGTAATCGAAATCAGGATTAGCAACTTTACCTGGTTCAAGCGAACTATAGCCTAATGGTCACAAAAGTAAGCTGAAACAAATGGGTTACGGTAGTTTCCGATTATTCGGAAATAACGGACCTCGGGCCTGTTTATCGGTCCGTAACCGTCCAACGGTTCAGATTTACCGAAAATGTCCCGAGTACGTTTCGGTAGAGAATTTTTCGGGCTTTCGAACGAGCTCGAAACATCGCAACTTGCTGGAGGATCCCCTGAGATATTCTAGGGACGAACAGGTGAACATTTAATTAACAGCCAATACTTACACTAGGTTTGGCTGGAGACCATGGTTCCGAGTGGACATAACCTAGGCTTATATGGAAATATAGTTATGCATATATATATATGTGTATTGCGTGACCTTCGTGACTCGGTGTGTCTGTTTTTCGCCCCACCGTATCAAAACCTTTCTTTTATAACATCCTTTGACGCCCAAAATTGCCTGACCACCATACCAACAACTGGTTTTTCTGGTTACCATCGGATCAGTGAGTGAAAGTACGCGTGTTTTCAAGTAGTCTGCCCACCTGGGCATCCGGCGAGGCCACGCGGGTCTCGATCTGACCATTCATCCTGCTACTATATCACTCATTTCCCTGTTTTATACCGTACCACGGAAATTCAACATAAAATTCCGCCTGTTTGTACCAACTCCGTATGTGACCCCAGACCCTAAATGTGCTCATGCGACCCCTCATTCCACTCGCCTGCTTTTGACGAGTACAACGATATCCGGCGGGTCTCCGCTCGATCCCTCGCTAGCTTGCTATGACCCGTCAAAGTGCCCCCAATTTGGCATACCGACGGAAAATGGGTACAGACCAACCGAAAATTTAACCCCAACTCAAAAGTAGGCAAAACGCCCCTCATTTCATTTGCCACGTCGAGACATCTTCAACGGTGCCCGGCGGGTCTCCGTCAGTCGCCCGTTAACCCGGGACGGCCGACAACGCGCCCCCACCATTACCGACACTCTCTTTAACAGTCGTGATTTTAGTGCCCCTCTACCCGCTGCCGATAAGGCAGGGAAAAGTTTGAATCGCCTTTCCAAGGCGAGTTCAACGATGCCCGGCGGGCGTCGCTCCGGCCAACCGTTAGAGCGGGAAAGCCCGCTGAATCCCTGTATGCTAACACATGTCGGAACCCAAAACTGGGTTCCGACCCGCCACTGCGTCTACCCCCCTCGTGTTTGGTATCATTCGGCCCCGTTCTTCGTCCTGGGACCGAATTTCGCCCCAGCCCCTCGAAATTCCCGCGGGAACCCCCTGTCCTGACTCCCTTCCCGTGCACTTTCTTTTCCGTTTTTCCTTTTTCTGTTTCACTCTCTCTAACCGACTTCTTTGGTCGGTTGTCGCTGTTGTCGTTGTCGCTATGGTAGTGTGTGTGTATGTGTCGTGGTTGTTGTTGTTGTTGTGGTTCTGCGTGTTTCTGGTGTGGACTTGAGCGACCTTTCTGTCGCTCAGGTCGCCTGTGTGTCTCATGTGTAGTGTGTGTATGTGTTCATGAGTACTGTATGTATGTATTTGTGTATATATGTGTATATATATGTATATATATGTATGGACACTATATACGAGGACGACACAAAAAACAGGACACACGGGGACAGGACATACAAAATTCTCTTAAATTTATAAGTTTTACGGACGGACTGGACGCATAGGACTAGGAAAGACGGGGGTAGGTTTAGGACCCTCTCGTGGGTCCTGGGAGTTCCTGAATAGGACCCCCGATAGGTCAAAAGATACATAGGAATGGGCTGTATCCATGACAGCGAAATCAGCTCATTCCCATCTTAGGTCCCCCCCCCTTCGGGACGCCTAAAGACGTCCTGTCGGGATATTTGAAATTCAGCTAGGAATGCTAGGAATGTTTGGCTTTATCTTTTAAGCTAACATATAAACGTGCAATGTTTGCACGTTTATCCACGCATTTCGTAGAAAATTTGGCCCCAGATTGACTCTCATTAAGCTTAAATTGGGTGATGAATGAGGCAGCTAACTCGCTAAATAGCTGGAATTTGACCTCAAATTGACGAGTTAGCTGGGGGACAAATTTGATGGATGGGGACCAGAAGACGAATCTGTCCTGAAACGAGGACAGATTTTAAGCTTAATCCGAGCATTTTATATAAGTAAAGATTCAAAATTTGAATTTTACGGATGACCCAGCCTTTTGACGGAACAGTTGGGGGAAAGATAACAGTCGATTTAGGATTAAGTAATAGGTTTAAGAGATCTGAGTAATGATCTTCAGATCTATTCTTGACACAACTTTTGAAAGTTACGTTAGAATTTAAGCTGAAAAGCACAGATGGTCGACCTCCGAGTATTCGGAGGGTTCAAATTTGATGTCGGCGATTTCGATTAAAGCCGACTCTCTCTAAAGGGGACCCCGGGTTTACGATAGCTGTCAAAAATAAAATCTTGGGAATTTTTCGATTGGGCGCCCGGGTTTGAACTCGAAAAACTGGGCGTCAAAAGATCTTCTCCGATTGGATAGCGACAAAATCGCTATCTTTCAACATAGCTGAAAATTTTGAACCGACGACCACCGCGTCGTCTCGAGGAGTCAGTTCGACTTCGGCAGCGCGGAGTTCGGTCGACTTTACTGACCGGCTCCGACGCTTGACTTTGTTACATGGTTTCACGGCTTTTTTTACTCTTTCGTGTTTGTCTTTTTCGATTCGCGTTTGGAATGGGATTCGACCGACGGAGGACCCGCGTAGATAGCTTTCGTCTCGCGGAAGGGGACTAGTTTTCAAACGCACGTTAGGGTGCTCAGTGTTCGAAATGAAATCACAATACCCCATTTTAATAAAGAAAAAATCGAGACCTCTCTCGAACCAGTTTGACCTCAAACCGAGAAAGTGCAAAACCCCGTTTTCTTTTTGGAGCGACTTGATCGCTGAGTTTAAGCATTTTTACATTTTATCCCTGGTTGCCCGTTAGGCTATGTACTATGTATGCCCCGATTTATCTTTTCACCATTTCTGTCTCTCTCTTCTTTTTTCGTTTTCCTTGATTGAGTTTCGATCCTGCACGGGGAATTTAAGCCCGCTGCAGATTTCTCCGTATTATCCACTCGACTATCGAGTTCTGATAAATTTCACTAAAATTTTAGTGATAACTCAACTGCACAATTTCGATAGCGCAGTTGAGACACTGTACAATTTCGATATGTACAGTGTAATAAGGCAATAGGATAAGTGATAGAGAGAGGAAGCAAAGCAAAGAAAAAGCGACAAGGGAAACGAAAGAAGGAACAGAAACCAAGCAAAGAAAAGAAAGGACGGAACCAACCAAAACAAATCCCAAAAGTAAAGTACCAACCCACCCCAGGCGAAACCGAGCCCCAGTTGTGGAACGGGCATGACCACCCGTTAGAACAGTTAAAAGTGCGGCCTCGGTCGCCTAGGAAATCGCCAGAATTAACAACTGCCCGTGCCTCTTATCCATTTAAGCGGCCGAAATGGTAACCAGGGGCGACCCTTCAAAACGATTAAAACTCTGACCCCTGCCGACATAACGCAGTTCAAGTGATGCTTCGCCACCAAAATCAACCGCATTGCTACCAGCCTACCCGTTATAGACCATTAGGACTCAGGATAATCGAACTCCCGGCTGGACTGCTCAAATTGCCGAGACAACGGCTATTGGAGGATTGGCAAAGAACCTGGCTTCGGAACGGAACGCACAAGTGACCTGATAGGGACGCTAGGCAGCAGTTGTAGGACGGGAAATGCACGCGGACCGCATTTTATCTTCGGACCTAGATATAGGCGACTCGTTGGTTGAACCGTGATTGGTAGTTTGTACTCATTGACAGTTATAAGTAATCAGTTGCCTGGACAATGTTATGCCTTGTACCATATTCGATTTTATTAACACGATTGAGTTTTATCTTGTACTGTAGTGCAAGAGTAAACTTAAGATGTGCCCCCAACCATCCTCTTTTGACACCATGTACAAAACGTTGTTAGCGAACAAAACTCGAATTTCAACAGCCGTATCCAATTTCGACATTTTTCTGTTCCATAACGCCATTAGCGAATGCAATTCGGTCCCTGTACTTTAACACCAGTGTGTTCGCGAACATTTCCAAATTATAATGTGTGGAATATGAAACGGACTAATTTCTGTTCTTTAACGCAAAAATGAAATTTGTGTTCAGTGTACAACTGAATGGCAATCGCTTTTGTCAAAAGAGGATGGTAAGGGGCGCAGCTTAAGTTTACTCATGCATAGGCCCAAGCTTTCTCCGTACCCGAATTCATGCCCTGTCATTGCTATACCGAAACCCCTCCCTTCCCCGCATAGCTCGAATTGCATGTATTGCCGCGCGTTGTTGACAGCGAACTTCGAAGCACGCCGAAACGCATGGCCCGAGCCGTCGGTTGCCGCCGGCAATGTACTCCTCGGCCATAGATTTCGGTCCGGCCTTATGCATAATTCACAGAGAAATGTGTGCACGAATTGCACACCGCAAGCTATTGCAGCGACCATGTTTTATGGAAATGATATTGCCATGACATTACGTTGTTATAAACATAGTGGCGTCAATAGCGAAAGCTTAAAATATTGCTGCTACAATATCATATGATGATATTGCACTCTCAACAGCACAAGCTAAACATTGTTGTCACAACACAATTGTTTTGTATTGCACTGTCAATAGCCTAAGCTAGAAATATCGCTGCTGCAACAATATTGCCTTATATTGCACTACAGCAAAAAAGTCGAGCTATTGCTGCGTCAAAGCGTAACTGTCGTTATTGTTGCAACGATACATTTTTTGCAAACATTGCTGCGACAATAGATTGTTGCAGAGCATGGAAGCTACAACTAAAATATTTTGTGTATTTTGGGTCTACATAGTTCGAAGGGTTCGTTCGTTATTTCTTTATTTTCATTTAATATTATATTATTTATTTTGTTGTTCATTTGATGTTATCGTTATTTTTATGCATTTATTTTTTATAGCCATACATGTTCATAGAAAAATGGAGTAGGGAGCGTTACCCCCTCCAGCCTCAGTAGGAGCCGAAGGCATAGGTACAGGTTAAATCAGTCAATGATTTCCCCGCTGTTTGACTGACCCTACCTGGGGAGGCCGAACGTTCTCCCCCAAATGCAACACATCAAAGCTACACATTTTTACTCCTCTCTGGTACATGCTAGCAATCGCAAAGTTTTGTCAGTTCAAGTGCGAGAGCGATCGTAACTTGTCATCGGATGAACCGAACTGGGCAAACCGCAGGAGCGTAGCCATAACATTCCGAGAATTTGCCAGATAGGGCACAGCGTGACAGCATAACCCTATTTGGCGTACGAATACATGCGCTGCGCTTTTCTATCATGTTGAACTGAGGGGGCGCGTCTGGTTCCCCCCGCTGCCCCCTTCACCACCCGCTGGGATAACTGCGTGGCCCAGCAAACATGATTAAAAGAGCACCTCCCCCGCCAACCAGGTAAGTACGTCTGGGGTTTCCTCAGGCATACTATCTCCTTGACCAGGGCAACCCTCCACCTCACCCCCGTTGGGAATTTGGCGTTTGTATAAAGAACGTACAATGCTTACTGTCCGCAAATTATATCCAAATGTGGCTACCGTCCTAAATGCCTAAGAGCCTTTCACTAGCTATGTTGAATAAATTTTTGATAAATATAAATAATGAAATTTTGTGTTATCCACAAAATAAAAATGAAAATCAGCTTGGGAAACTAATACGGAAAGAAATGTTGACATGCACGTGTCTCTTCTATTCAGCCAGGCGTATCTCCAAAGAACACTAATCAGTGGTCTTTTTTTAAATATTCCAAAAATGTTCGTTAAAAATGCAGTAGTGTAATAACGGCGACGCAGCTGCATGGCGCAACTTCCTAACACCATGCCCTTACGACCCCGGCTATCATAACCTCAAGGGCGGACCCTAAGTTTTACGACTTGGCCACTTTCCTTGGTCAGACCTAAGAAGTTACGGAGCTTAGCAGGCCGCAGGCGCGCTTCACGGGGTGTGTTCGGACCCCGCCCGATCGGTTGCGCACGTGTCTAGTATTTTGGTATGATCACTGAGGTCCCCCAGGGAGGTTGACACCGAAACCTGCTCACAGGTCATAATGTCAAACCGATATTCCCTATCCTAATCTAAAGGAAGTTGTTTAATCTAGTGGAATGTGTAGTGAAAGTGCGTGATAAGTCTAATTTTACAAGGTAAATTTTGAGTCTCTCTTAGCTTATTCTCGGTCGATATATTACATTCCAATATGCGATATTTAGAATAATTCGCTAATATGCTGTTACAATTTTTCATATGCCTCGTGGACAGCTGTGCGAACAAGCGGCTCATACAGAACTGCCCAAGCATTTGTCCACTCATACTATAATTAAGAAAATAAAAATTTTAATTGTTCAAATTGAAATTTGCGAGATGGAATACACGTTGCTCAATCAACTACATATATCGTCATTCATAATTAACCAGGAAAGATTACAATTTTTGAAGTGGTCATCTGTATGAGGTATTGTCGTCTATAAATAAATGTATCTCATTTTGAATGATTGTGTGAATGCGCAATACTATGTGGGCATTTCTTTAAATTCTCGCTGTCCAAGTTGTTGTGTTTATAGTTCTGACTGAAAGAAATGAGTATGAATATTTGAGCAACAACTCTAGACTTCATCAAGGGCAACGTTACGTAATTGTTGTATAATTATTTCCACTATTACATACGCTAAATTATAATCAATTAATCTCTGCTAAAGTCACTATAATGACTGATCCAGAAATCCGATTCCACTCAATCAAATATACTTAAGTGTAATACAAAACTATGTGAGCGTAATAGCTTAGTTTAATTGAAAATGTAGACTGGAAAACGTGATGGCGACTTATATTTTCAATTCGTGCGTAACCTCTCAGCAACGCATAACGAAACGATAAACTTCTGACACACGTCGCCTGTTGTCTCAGTTATTTACAGAAACTCTTGCGTGTAATTAAAATCATATGTTCGTAGGATTATTATTCTCCCCAGAGGCTCGGATCCTCTATGGGTTTCACTTCCCCTACCCCGAAAGGGTGTGTGACCGGCTGTCCTTCTGGGAGGCCCGAGAATTCTCCTCGGTCTTCGGACATTAAGCATGCATGATTAAAACACCGTAACAAGACATCAATGAAACAGTCTATGCTACGGAATATCCATTCACTGAAATGGAGTAAAATAACCAATGTCCAATGCCTTTCTATGTTGCGGAACAATGCTTGTCGCAACAATGTGTCCAAGCATAATATTGTTGATACAACACAAAAGTATTGGCTTTTGACGCAACACGCTTTTTTCTGACGTCCTGGGCTTTTGAAAAGTTGCGCTTGACGGTTTTAGGGCATGGGAAATTCGTTGGCGGTGTTGGGTTTGCTCAGAAACTCATAGTTCCGTGGGTACGCGTGCATGGCGCCCCCATAGTTCATCCACCCAAAATTCCTAATAATATTATGACGTGCTAAAAGGCTGCTAGCGTACACTGGGCGTGTTTTAGGCATGGGAAACTTATTGCCGGTGTTAGTTTTGTTCTAACTTGTGCGTTATTGTGTAGTATCCACATATAGCTTATCGACGTATGCTATCGTGAGCTGATTGGTGGTGCACGCAAAAGACGTAGGTGTACCGATGCTTCACTACTTTCTGCAATCTCGAGGGAATTATAAGTGTAGCTTTGATATGTTGCATTTGGCGGAGAACATTCGGCTTCCAGGTAGGGTCAGTCAGACGGCGGGGGAAGTAGTTGGACGGATTTAACCGGCACCTATGCCTTCG